>JAGKTI010010345.1:0-13272 GCA_018397915.1 Birgus latro
TTACGAATAAATTATAATCAGCCTCATTATCAACATCCTACGACCCAGTGTCATGTGAAATGCAGAATTGGAGAGCAAGCACTTTTTTTCTCTCTTTCAAAACAAAAGTTAGAAGAGTGAGAAGTACTTTTTAAATTTCTACTCTCCCGTCTGGTACGAGATATGTGGGTGCTTGCAGAAGAAACGACTGGCAGTGTGGCTGTCGCATCCCCAAGCAGTGAGGTTATGGGTGGTGGTGGTGGGTGATGCACTTGACCCAGAGTTTCGTTCCTTTACAGCTCGTTTGACATGGCTCGAGAGTAGAATTGGACTATAACACTGCTCTATATCTTTTCCACTGCACTTCTTCGTGATTATCATAATTTTCTACTACTAATACATTGTTACGACTGAGGATTCAAGATGGAGAGATGTAAATTTTGGGCCACGTTAGAGTAAAACGAGTATAGAGGTGGTCAAGATACCCAACAGACACTCGAGGAAGCAGACATCACTACACTGCTAGCCGGTCCTCCACAGTCACAATAACAAATTCATGTGAAAGATAGAAAGAAAAATTAGTAAGTGGGAAGCGAATCTGGGGTGATGGGATCCGTGTTAGTATCAAGGTAAAATAAATGACGTACCTTTATACCTCGGTGAGTAACAGGGGCCCCCAAGGCTGACACTAACAGGCGCCACACGCTCACTGCCACCGCCATCTCAAAGGGCTCATCTTACACCGCCCCACGACAAGGGACACTGCCGGGAAGACAAACAGTTGCACGGAGTTAGTTACATATATATACAAATTACAAAGGCTAACGATTACAGTGGAAGTTACATATATATACAAATCACATAGGCTAACGGTTACAGTACACAAATTACAAAGACTCAGAGTTACACAGGGTTCGTTACATAGAGACACATATTTTACAACCTTTACGGTCCCGGTGTGGTGATTCGGTCTTGATCCTAATAGAAAAAAAAATGCTATAAGGCGTCGAAGAAGTGAATAAAGCAAGAATATGGTGTTAATGGAGGCTATATCTAACCCCTACAGCTAGAAAAGTCTCTCCGAAGCTAAATAAAATCGTCGAGAGAGAAAGAGAGAGAAGAGGTCAATTTCCGTCCCGACATTTCAAACTGATGTATTCTTACAAAACCGAGATGCAATACTTGACACTTGTTTACACTGAATGACAGCTTTATCGAAAGAGAGAGAGACAGAGAGATAATTTTTCCTAACTAAATAAAATAGCATGAACTAAATAAAATAGCATGTTAGCACGATGCGAGTAATGCTCTTCTGATGCATAACCTAATCTAGCGATGTTACTACACCGATATATTTTTATAATGCATAGTTCCTACAATATCCGTACACTTATTCATTTTTACATCACCAGATAATATAACTTAGGACTAAAATAACATAAAAATGCACCTATTGACTCCATTATCTATTCCAACACAGCGCTTACGGTAGGGAATGTTTATCTTGCAGCTTGTCAACTGATTTCACTTTTAAGACGCATTTGCTCTGCTTGGGAGTAATGGAGAAGCAATACAGGGAAGGTATTCACAAACACATTTACGATCGACGCAATGTCGTGACTTGAATTGGCGCTTACAGGAAGGATTATACTCTTTTTACTCTCACTTGCCCTGAAATTGCCACTTGCCCAACTTGAATGTTGAGTTTAACAATAGATTAACACAAACTTGGCCTAACATTACTATCTGTCCAGCTTGAATGGTGAGTTAATAATATATTATTATTCTGGCTTGGCCTAAAATTGCCATCTATCAATCTTGAATGCTGAGTTTTAACAACAGATTAAATCAAACTTGGCCTAAAATTGTCATCTGTCCATCTTGAATGCTGAGTTAAACAAACACTAGAAAATTATGTTATTCAAGAGAAAGTCCTGTCGAAAGGATGTAGAGCCAAAATATCGTCTTGTTCTATCACTGTGCTACGTGACGTAAGCTTCAAAACGGGGGGGGGGGGATGGACAAGTTAAGGCGAAAGGACTATAGTCACACGAGAAAATTCTGCTCTCTCTCGTTGTTCCTGCAGAACAGAACGATTCCCTACACTAACTTTCCCCACGTCATTAATAATTGGTCTCGCAGGATGAACAAAGGACACGAAAACGCTCCCAACCGTTTTTTTTTTTTCAGTTCTTCCTGCGAGAGAGAGAGAGAGAGAAAGAAGTAACAATAATGGATACGACTGAGAATAAATCGTATGTTCGTGAATCCAGTGCCACTTTAAGCCCTGCAAGTCGAAGAACGCATTTATAAGATACGGGATTTGAGGGGCGTGAGTGGGACTGTCCTGGGTTCGTATTCTCGTCAGTTATGGAGGCTTCTTAGTGCCTCTTCCTTATTAATTTATTTATCTATTTATTCTGGCTAACGAACAGACGCTATTATGCATGTTTGGAGAACCCCCTCTTAGCAAAGTAGTTAATTCCTGTAATATTCTACCATGACCTTTTTGCGATTACTCTTCACAACAAAACCTCTCGTAATGTAGTGACTATCCCTTACACTATGATGACTGATTTTTCTTTTTCCTAATGTATTCTTTATACCTTATCCTGCTACGGGAAGGTCTCACATACTCGACAGGTTAATAAGGGCCACACGTAACCTCTCCAGTTCGAAAAGTCTCTCCTGTACTCGTTAAATGAAGGAAGACATCGTACTGAAAATCTTACGCCTGAACTTCGACGATATAAATTTTACTTTGGCTAACGCTTGGCGATTTTCTATTTGCCACTGAGATATATAAACCTTGGGGAACGATTTCTTCATTATGGTTAAACGCAGGCGACATATAGCCTACAGACTCTACTAAAGGCAAACAGAACAGTTCCACTTTCAGATACATCATTCTTCCAACAGACACCTTTTCCAACTCGTGCCCCGCCAGCATGGGGATGGGTTAATTCTTGCTATCGCTCGCCCTCCCTGGAAACCTGTAGTGAGCCTAATATGGATTGCTACCGATACAAAACCCCACACGGTTTTCCTAACACCTGTGAAACTTCCTAAGGTCAAGGTGAACGACAGAATTCTGCACCTTAGGACAAAAATAAATAAAAATCGCGGTAATTCCCCTCCTTTCATCGTCACCTGTTTCCTTGCCGCTGTGAAAAATGGCGACGCGGGAGTACATTATTTTCGGCCTGCGTACGCTAGATTTATGGTGGGTTATATTCCAGTGTTACTTGACGTGTTACACCTCAGTAAGTGTTCCCCTGGAGGCTGTACAATAGTTCTTTTAATTTAACTTGCTCCAGTTTGTCTTCCTTCTCCAAGCTATTTCGCGTAGCTCAAAAGCAGAATAAGATAATGCTAAGACTACATTCTTCCCAGAGCACTTCTTTGTAACTAACATCGTATTCGTGTTAATCTATTGGTACAACTCAACACGCAAGATAGAAATGGCATTTTTAAGCCGTTAGATTAATGAGTATAGCTTACATTTATAAGCAATATTCTTATTAACTCCTTCACACTGATTATTCTTGTTATGCCCAGATTATTCCATTCGTCAGCAAAGCTCTCTCGTACTGAAGGGGTTTATGATGGCGTTACCGAGTCTTAACTGAATAGAATCTTCTGTGAATATGAAGAACATTATCATAGAAGGCGTCATCACGGGGAAAGGGTAACATGCTGCTTTCCTTCACATCCAAGGCGTCTTTTCAATAATATACTTCTTAACCACCACAAAAAGACGTTACCATGATCACCTAACGAGTGAAGCCTGAAGCAAGATGAACAATCATTAACATACGAGATAATACTGTATGTTACTGATTGCTTAGCTTGGTTTAACAGACTCAAATAAAACGGTACGACGAGAATACGGTTCACTCCTTTACGGCGTACAGCGGGGTTAAAACTTTTTTTTTTTAACACTGATACGCTCACGATATGATGTTCATTTCACATTTATCTATTTGTGGTTGTCAAGGCGTCCACTATCTGCTCACCTGATGCAGTGCTACCTTCATGTGGCTCACCACCAAGTGATAAGTCTCATGGTTTCATGTAACCAAGGAAACCAAGGCCGTGTGGTAACTATACAACCAAATGGATGTCTGGTGGTCTAGTGGGCCGACATTCTCCATTAGGATGTAATTCCTTAAAAGATTACATCTGACAGGTGGAAGAAGTGTATTGCTCTCATTATTTTGCTCGGGGGTGAGTCACTGATCGCTCGCCTTAAGTCTCCACAAAGCGGGAAGGAAGCGGAGAAAATATATGGAACGTGGAGAGATGGTATGGGGCACAAGGGTGACAAAGGCTTAAGAGTAAATGCAGATAAAAGTGATGGTATCTAGGGCTGGTGGCGGTACTGTCAAAGAAGAGGGAGAGTGGCCATGTGCGATTTGCCACAAGGGCGTGGGAAGTAATTCCATCTTGTGCAGTGTTTGTGATAAGTGGGTGCATAAGAAATGTAGTGGTATTAGAGGTAGACTGCACGATAATGCTGATTTCATGTGTGCGGTGTGTCGAGGAGAGCATGTGAAGAATACCAGGAAAGGACTGATCTTGCGGGTGAGTCTCTTGAGTGTGTGGAAGAGTTTTCTTATTTGTGAGACATGTTATGTGCTGGAGGTGGGGCTGGTTGAAAAAAGTTCGGGGAGCTGTTGCCTCTCCTGACATTAAGAGGGCTCTTTCTCCATGCTAAGGGATCTTTGTATGCAGCATGTTAGGAGTGTGATGCTGTATGGTAGTGAGACCTGGACAGTATGACAATGATTAGGTGGATGTGCAGTGCTTCCTTGAGTGCGAGGCCTGGGGAGGTACTAGGTTTACGACGGAGGAGTTGAGAGGTAGGGCGGGACTGGAGTGTATTGGTGTTGTAGAGGAGAGGTAGATTGAGATGGTTTGGGCAAGTGGAGAGGATGGGGGATGATAACTGGGTGCATAAAGTGAGAAGAGTTAACGTTAAGGGTAGGGTTGCGAGAGGCAGACCTCAGGGATAAGGGACTGAATAGGGATGCTGCCAAAGATCGAGCAGCATGGAGAGCCGACATTAGGTGACCAAGGTCGACGTATGCAAGCATGTTGACGCTTTTCAAAACGAAACGAAACGAAACGAAATGAAAGCCTATCTCCGTGCCCCTGAGCACCTGATGGAACAATAAAGGATTTGATAACATAACTGAGACAGACTAAAACTCTGTCGGCAATCTTTTCACAGGGGAATACGGAAACAATTATGATTAACTGGTAGATCCTCGTCCAGAAGTACTATACCTTGAGCAGCTGAGAGCGCGGGATCAGAGAACAATTGTGGGAGTATTGGTGGTCTCTGGGGAGCGGGAACAGAGCGGCGCGGGAGATTGGGGGCGGTAAGGGGCTTGTGGAAGTCTCTGGGGGCGTCTTGGGAGTTATTGGAACCGCAGAAGGAGATAAAAGACACAGGAGTATAAAAGGAGGGGTAACTTCGCCATTTAGAATCTATCTTCAGCTACTCCACCAGTATATTTTATATCCGGTGCTCGAATTGGTTTTGTCACTGCATTATAAATAATACCCAGAGTAAAAAGAGTGACAATACACTATTTACTCTAACGACCGAAAACCATCTCTCCGTCGTCAATACTGGGTTGTAACAGCGGATTAATACTAAAATATGATGCTAGTCAGAAAGCGATGCTATGAAAAGGATATTGAGCCGTACCATTGTCTTCTGGCAATGAACTAAAGGAAACAAACTCCGACAAGGAGAGTATGTTTTCACGTTTGTGTTAGCAGGATTACTCAAAAACTAAAAGGGAGATTTGGACCAAAATTGGCGGGTACATAGCCCATGTCCCAGGGAACAATCGAAAACTTTTGGGACCGATCCGGATCGTATTACAGATTCTGGATCCGGAAAACACTTTCTGAGACACCCTAATCAACTGAGAAAACCTAACCCACTATGAAGAGTGGTTAGGAAATTACGTTGCCCTTGTCGGAGAGATGTGCTCCACGGTACCCCCCTAGTGTTGCATGTTTTCGAACTTGAGGGTTGAATGCAGCTTGCGTTAACATCTTGAACACGAGGTCTATCAAGCAGTACAAAAGTTGGGAAAAGTGTTAGACCAAGATTTCGCCTTAAAAAAAAAAAAAAAAAAAAAAAGCGACATAAAATGTTGTGCCTGGAGAGGTATAAGGGAGTGAGGCTGAAAAGGACTTGACTAATTATAAATATCGCCTACAAAATCAAGAGAAAAAAAAAATGGAAAAATGGTGCGGACGGAGTAGAGATGTGTGGGCAAGACGGGCTGCACTGAGGTATGGCAGGTAGGTATACTGATAATGATAAGCACTGTATGTATGACAGGGGGGTTAAAGCTGCAGATTTCTCAGGTTTTGAGTGTGCAATGGAAAACTGGCGAGGGTTTTTCTACAGAACAATGGTAATACGTTCAATAAACCAAAAAATGAAAAAACAAAATAACATGGGGAAATGACGGACAACCTGAAGCTTGCAGGTTGTCTCGGTGTGTTTCTATAGCCAAAAGCCATAATCACATAAATGGTGGCCGTTTGCCTTGAGTTAGTTTTACGGGGAGGGGCACTAACCCTCCCTCAAGCCACTTGCTGACACGCAGGAAAACAGGTATGGGTTGGTTATATGATTACCACCCAGCGATGTAAATTGTTTCCTGGTTTATGGGAAACCATTAGGCTTGTCATTCAATGTAAATCCCCCTCAATAAGAGAGAAGAGTATCAGGATAAATGGTAAAGGATAGCAAACGAATACGACCAACAACCGATGCCTCTAGCAAAAACTGACAAAAGATTGACAATAAATCTTTGAGAAAATCGCACTGAAAGGACAGATCTGAAGAAAAAGGTACAAGAAACATTTTTCCAACACACACACACACACACACACACAAAAAAAAAAAAACTGAAAATTGTTAAAAGTATAGTAAAATGAGGGGGTGGGGAAGATGGGAGATCCCAAGTGCTGCATAATGTACTGAGAAAATCTTACCCTCAACCTTTTCCGGTTATACTTGCTGTTCTTGAATCTGTGGAACCAGCTTATGCAAGACTAAAGCAGAAAGAATTGGCACATATTACCTAACGAGGAAGTGCGCTAGGGACCATAATCTTGTTGGTTATGGAGGCTCCTTAGCACCTTCTTACCATTTCTTCATACGGTACATAAATATGCTCGTTATTTTTAAATTGTTGATATTAAAAACACAAAGCATGCAAGCAATCCCATACACAAATTTGTTAAATATGTACAAGCGCATCCTAAGCTGACAGGAATATGGTCCTGGTAAATATATAATCATCCCAGTTGGTAGTGGAAAAGATTTTACACTCAATGGATGTAGTGCCGCCTACTTCTGCCTTCAGTTTCATCTATTTGTGTCTGCCCTCTCTTCTTACTTCCCTCAGTCATTCCCTCTTTCCGCTTCAGGTGGTTATACGCTGTAAAGTCTTGTGATTTCTCTTAACCCAGAAAAACACTTACAGTGCCGGAAGGTAATCTTATAACCAGGTCATGGAGTCAAGTGCAGCCTAATGTTGTGCCCCTGTTAACTGGGTGCAGATAAATGAGACATCCACCCAGGAACCAAACCTCCAAACTTCCCAGGTCTTTTTCAGTCTGCCTCTCACAACTCTACCCCCGACATTCGCACATCTCACTTTCTGCACCCAACTGTCATCCCCATCCTCTCCACAAGCACGAACCATTTCAGTCTACTCCTCAACACATTACCAGTACACTTCAGTCCCATCCTTCCTCTCACCTCTTCAATCGTAAATCAAGCCCCCCCCCCCCCACCGAGACCTCCCATTCAAGGACGCACTTACACATCCACCAAACCATTGTGATTTTCTGTTCGTCTGAGCCTACAAATATCCTCATCCTTTACTATCCAGGTCTCACTACCATACAGCATCACACTCTTAGCACATGCCTCATACAAAGATCCCTTAGCACGGAGGGAAAGCCTTCTCAATGTCAAGAGAGGCAACAGCTCCCTGAACTTCTTCCACCCACTCCTTACTTTAGCCACTGAGTTACCTCCAGCCTCACCTACGGCACATAACATGCCTCGCAAGTAGCAAAACTCTTCCACACACTCAAGACTCACCAGTAAGATCAATCCTTTCTCACCTAACAATCCAGAAACAAACACCTAGAAAGCACAAAATCTCTCAAAACTCATGCCCAATGGAATGGGCCACACAGTCTTTCACACAAATTCAGTCTTTGAAACTGTAGCTTAAAAAAAATACTGTGTATGTTCCACATACAGCTATGGGAGTTATTCCATTGACTGCCAAGTCTAACACATTCACTGACCAAATAACTGTCATCCTAGCATAAATGTCAACAGCAAACATGGCCTACGAGTTAGGTCGGAAAAAGGTCATGATGATGATATGTTAAATTATCCACCGAAGAGTTCATGCAATGCCAAGCACATAGCTACCTCCACTATTTTTTGTCATGGTGATATTCAGAACCAATCAGAACAATCAAAGTCTACTTCTATCAGTCAAACTCAACTTCATTTTCACCTTGGAATGTTACTTTTATTCTACCATACAATTATCTAACAAATTTACGCAGCCACCCTTCTGTGTTAAACAATCCTTGTATGCAACATGTTAGGAGTGTACTGCTGTAAGGCAGTGAGACTGGCAATAATGGAGGAAACATTCACAGGGTCAAATGTCTAGAGATGGTAATTGGATGGATATGTAGTACACCCTTGAATGACAGGTCTGGGGGTGAAAAAAGGGGGGGGGGGCGGCAAGGTCATACCGTGACCTCATGAGTTTAAAGGACTACTCCATCTAATTTATCGAGGCACTGTAGGTGGGGCTGGCAGGCTTAGCAGATATGCCACACTATCGTTGCCACCCTCTCTCTCTCTTATATTGTTAACTATTTACTTCTAAATGAGCTTAAATTTCTGTCTACATTGATAGGACCATATAATTCTACAAACGATTCATTTTCTGAAGACAAAACAATGAGTTTGTATACATCCCTTTAAGCTGTGGCAGTGTTGCTTGTGCGATGTTGTCGAGTACGGTGAAAAGGTAACTGAACTGCGCCCTACAACCTGACCAGGTGACCGGGAGCGGGGTAAAGTGGCAACACAGCTAGCAGTCATTCGCCTCAGGCAGCCACACCTAAAGTGACTCCATATTTAAACAGGGGCTGCTAGAGATCGAGCAATGTGGAGAGCCACCATCAGGTGACCAAGGCCAACTAATGCAGGCATGTTAGAACCTTCATAAATAAAAAGCATGAAGCATTACTCCCTTAAGATGCATAAAACTGAAGGCACCAAGAGTCATATATTCAAATATCACAGTACTGGTTTTATGTCAGCTCTGGGCCATTCAAACCACTTCGTGAACTGTTCACCAAATCAAAACAAATCATTCCCACACTGTTAATTACACTCCCAAGCATCTCTCTCTAACCCCAGCCAGGCTAATTCATTATAAGGTAGTATACCTCCCCCGAGTCATTGTTTTACAACTTTGTAAATTTTATCTCATGAGGCTTGAAACGTGGCCTGTGCTGACCTTCACTTTGCCTCATATGCCATCTGAGGAAACATTTATTATGCACATAATACTTTTAACTTTCTCTCTATACATATTGTACAGTATACTGTATATATAAGAACAGCAGTGATCAATACTTGCATGGATCAACTCGGGATCAATTACTAGTACAAAAACGTAAGTGTTCAATGAGTGGGTCAACTGACATTGTGAATGCAGTTTGCAAAAGGTCATTAGAAAAATGAATACACAAAAAGTAACTGTAAACTACAGTTCATTACAAATACAGCATAAACATACTGACTTTTTTCTATCTAAGGACTTCAGGCAAGACTAAGAAATAGAAGAGTACAACAGAGAGAACTAACAGCATGCTAGTTAAAACAGGATAATCAAATTTCTCCTTCAAAATTCTGCCAACTCCCTTGTGGCTTTCCTACCTTTCACTAGTTTAGCATAACCTCTTCAATCTGAGGATGTTTCTTATTTTGGCTTTCTGACAATTTTATTGCACTTTGTATGGGTATAGTGAAAGCTTTATCTAACCCATCCAGTTCAGAAACTTATGAAGAATAAAGTCTAAAGGAAGGAAGAAATTAACTAACTTGAACCATTAGGCAGTGATCTAAAAATAGTGCAGCTAACACAGGTCTGTCCATAATTATTTGCCTAAGAAATCATCATCATCATCTAATCAAAGTGTACATATTACGATGCAACCTCAATCCTGCATTCTTCTGTTTTCCATAACTACCATTGCAAGGTTCACACTACTGTATACCCAACATGAAATTTACATGCAAATAATGTGATTGAAACATTTAATATTTTTACCAAAAAACTGCTACTCTCTGCCACATTTCATATCTTATGCAAAGTATAGGAAAATAATTTTTATGAAGTATCACTACTCTCCAAAGCAGTTGTACATTTGTCTGGCCTCCAATATGAAAAAGAACACATACTAGCACAGTAATATGTTCTTTTCTCTCTTGATTTGTGCTGCAAAAAGTTCAAATGAAAATTATACCTACATGGAACTGCTGTTCATTACAAAATACTACAGTTCTGGCCAAAAACTGTTGTTACTTTTTAAACAGACAGCATTTCCACTGCTAAAGATTACTTATTCATTACCTATTGAGGGTCATTAAAATTGATGTACCGTAATCAAAGAGCGTTTATTTATGCTGAAGTATCCATAGCAGTGAACTTATCCTTGTCCTTGCCCTGTCTGGCTGCCCGGCCAGCTGCTCTCCTCTCAATGATCTTCTTGCGGTCCTTGTCCAGCTTCAGTTTCATCACACACACCTAAAACCACCCACAAGAGAAATAAAACAACTATTATCCTGCTTTCAAATATCTCGAATCTACAGCATTACCAGTAACTAACCAAAAAACACTGTACTGAACTTCTACCCAAATAATCTCTACATACTGTAGCACCTTTTCTGAAACTTGTTATCAATACACTGTGCATAATGTACAAGTAAACAGTAGTTACTGAAAACCCTACTATAAATGACATATTTCCATGATCCCCTGTAGTCAGTAGCCTTTTTAACATCAAGGAGCCAGGAGTGAACCTGGTGCAACTGGCAAGTGAGCGTGTCTATCAGGTGAGGATCAGCACAAGAGAACCCTGCCTTCACCCCAGCACTGACTGACAACAATGGCGGACAAGGCCACAAACTCACCCACCAATTGCCCCCTCAGAGAATGGATTAGCTATTATCATCATACAGAGGGAGTAAATACAGATTTCTATTAAACCTACAATAAAAAAATCAAGTATTGGGATCCCTGTAGTACCCTATACAGTCAGGAACAACTGCTCACCAAATGTTTCTCCCCCCTCCTCCACAAATCACACTGTACTCAACTGGATCATATTCCAAAGGGGAAACTCAATATGTTTCTCTGCCCATAAATGATCCTCTTTGATATGCATCAGGGAAGATGAATATGTCCTATATGTGATACAGACAGTGGATTACAGTACTAGGGGAATTTTTGTTCCTTACTGTATATGACTTAAGAATTTTCAGTACAAAGGGATGTAAGAATTTACCAAAAACATTCAATGGAATTTCGATTGCTATTGATGTCTTTTATGCAAACACCGCTTTTACTGTCTTCCGCTGATCTCTTCTTGTATTAGGCTAAAGAACCATGACAAGGTAACCAGAACAGATGGCCATAATGTTGAAATGTTATTCATGTACAAATAATCAGCCGAAAGATGCACTCCAATAGCATAGCTAGGGTAAGTCAAAGATTAGTAAGTGGTGCACAGAGTACATTAACATCCCACTCCATTTGTTTAATACTGTACAAGTGAAAGCTAGTGAAAGCTTAACTGTCCATGTTTAGAACATCTGATTTGCGGCGTGTCCGGGTTGTGACTGAATGATAAAGTGGTATGGTAATAAATAAAATTATCCATACGATAGCTCCTGTTTAAACAGCAAGCAAGCCATGGGTAAGCGGGAGTAAGTCTACCCCCCATCCATGCCTCCCGTTCAAGACCTGCTCATGAGGCAACTGATAAGGAAGGGAAGCCACCACCAGAGAGAGACTCTTGTTTGCTCATTCTTGTGTGTATGTGTGAAAGACAGAGTACTGATACAAACAATTATGTATTCCATTAATAAACCAATCTAACAGTACTCGTGTATTGTTTCCGCCAGATTAATTGTGATTTCAGACTATTCGGGCACCCTTTCACACAATATAGCCTGGATAATCAAGCTGTCACTGTACACAGGTAAAGGTGACTCCTTTACTAAATATATATGCAAAATATTTAAACATTTTTATACCACTTGTGTAAACTATTCCCAAGTAAGGATCCCAATACTCTTTTGTTCCACTTATTCAACTGAACATCCTTACAAACCTTTGACGGGTGGATGCCGACGTAGACAGAGGCACCATTGGCCTTCTCGCGCTGGATCCTCTCAATGTAGATGCAGTACTTTTTACGGTAGACACTGACCACCTTGCCCACCTGTTGGCCCTTGTAGTGACCTCTCACCACCTGTAAAGTCAAAATGAATAATGAAAATTACAAAAAAGCAGCAACAACATTAACTGTACTTAACTCAAAAAATGAACTGATGGGGTTGCAAAGGGTTATAACAGCTGTTGTGGAAAGAGGAGTGGAGATGCAGAATAATGGTGAAGTGTGGGGTATCTCGCATCTGATGTACTGTATGGAGATGATGTGTTGCTTATAACAGTAAACAGGGTATTTGCAGAACCAGTACAAAGTTTTATGAATGTCTGAGTGGCACTATTCGAAGGTAAATGTGGGTAAAGTAAGGTGACGGATATTGAGATGACTCAGTGTGTTGAACTTGTAAATGGAGACAAACTGGTAAATGAGTTTCAATACACTGAAACAGTACAGAAAAGGGGTTAATGTGCAAAGCATGTGAAAAATAGAGGCTAAGGGAAAAGAAATACTTTCATAATGGAACAGGTCTGGGCATGGAGGCTGTATGACGACAGCACAAAGTTGCATTAATGCCTACTACCTACCTTAATATACAGGTGCCGAGCTTTGGTTAGCATGAGAGCAAATAGACGAACGTAAACTTAGAATGGGATAACTGAGTAGTGTGGAATGAAAAGAGTGGATAAGAAGTGATTTGCACATGTACAGTAAAGAACTGTTTAACCCGCCAAGTCCCACCAATGTACGATGCAC
>JAGKTI010010345.1:13620-28723 GCA_018397915.1 Birgus latro
TAAGTGAATGGCTCATGATCGGTGTGAGCGTGTGACAAGGTTGTGTGATGTCCCCATGGTTGTTCGATATACGGAGATAGCCTGATTATCCGGGCTATATGGTGTGAAGGGGTGGCTGAATAGTCCGAAATCACGATTAATCCGGTGGAAACACACAAAAAAACAAGTACTGTTAGACTGATTTTTTACTGGTAAATGTATATTTTACATAGCAAAAAGACATACCAAATCTTCGCATATGCGTCCTGCTTGTTTCTGTCTTTTTCTGTTTTCAGTTTGGTAAATTACTTTTTCTTGCTGAAAAATTTCCTCCCTGTTGTTATCGTCACGTTCGATAAGCTGTACCTATGATTGTTTCCAGCGCAATGGAAGAAACTCAACGTACTCAAATGTGGATTTCGTTTCCCAACTTCTCAACTGGAGGTTAGGTTAGGTTAAATTATTAGGTGTAGTTAAGCTAGGTTAGACCAGGTTTAGTTAAACAATTAGATCAGAACAGCACCTTCTGCCATTATGTTAACAAACAACAGAAGTTGTCACACCAGAGCAGCTGAAAACAATGGGGAAACAGATTTAACAAAAAATGTTTATTTGCCAACCCACAAATAATCAGAAAAATATAACAGAATATCACGATGAACTGATTCGGTAAGGTGCTTTTATTGCTTACAGTAAAGCGTATGTTTAGCCCCCTCAATGGCCGTGAATTCAGAAATTTGCATGCTCTCGTGGTAGGCCTTGGAACCATTTTTTCTAACTTCTAAAATTACTTTCTTTTTCTTACAGATGTGATATACTCATCTGGTGCACCTGTCCCCCCCCCCATAAACTCATCTTGTGATTTGTGGAAGAATAAAATTAGGGTGCGTGTTACATTAGCATTTAAACATGTCGGCGAAAACATCTGAGATGAAGCGACGCCTGGCTGCATGGGATAGCACAGTAGGGTCATGTAAACATACCAGTGGCCTTCGTTCCCTTCCCATAATTGTTCACAGTTTTTTATACCTCCCTAACTCAACGTCACTGACACCGGTACAGTAAAGAATTGTTCGAGGCTGACAGCTATGAATTGGTGAATGGAATACATTATTGTTTGTATCAGTACTGTCTTACACACATAACAATGAACAAAAGAATGAGCAGTAAATATACACTTAGCTGTACAGAGCAGAAATAACTGTATGCTTGTCTGTCTGTAATGTGTTGGGAACCGCGACAATGAACAAAGAATGTGGAAGTGGATGTTATCTTACAAGAACATGTGAGACGAAAGTTTTTTTTTTCCCCTGATTAATAAACAATTTTGTTCCATTTTGTCCCCTAAAATTGTGAAACCCATATATTTTTGTCTAAGCATACAGCCTAATGACATTACCAATTCAATTCATATTCGTCTAGCTTGTTTTCTGCAATTTTCTGCCTATGTTGAGGGTGGTAAATTAATTTCTCTCACTGAAAGATTTCCTCTTATTATCATAACATTCCTTAAGCCTTACCTACTATTGTTTCTGGAATAATGAAAGAAACTTACTTAAAATTAAGGGGCATATTACATTAGCATTCAAACATATCGGCGAAAACATCTGAGATGAAGTGACGCCCGGCTGCTTGGGATAGTAAAGTAGGGTTGTGTAAACATACCAGTGACCTTCGTTCACTTCCCATAATTGTTCACAGTTTTTTATGGCTAACTAACTCACCGTCACTGACACCGGTACAGTAAAGCATTGTTCAAGGCTTACAGCTATGAATGGGTTAATGGAATACATTATTGTTCATATCAATACTCTCTCTTTCACACATACACTTAAGAGCGAACAAAATGAACATAATGTACACTTAACTGAAAGAGACAGAAATAACTGTATGGTCCGCCAGTCCGAAATGTGTTGGGATGCGCAATATCTAACAAAGAAAGTGAAACTGAATGCTAACTTAAGAGAACACGTGAGATGATAGAGTAATTTTTTTCTGAATAGCAAACATTTTTGTTCCATTTCATCCCCCTAAAATTGTGAAACCCATAAATTTTCATATAAGTGTACAGCCCAAAGACTTTGCCAATGCAATTCATGTTCCTCTGGTTTGTTTTCTGTATTTTTCTATTTTGAAGGTGGTAAATTACCTTCTTTTGCTGAAAGATTTCCTCATTTATCATCAATTTCTTTAGCCCGTACCTACGACTGTTTCCGGCATAATGGAAGAAACTTATTCAACGTACTAAGCAGTGGATTTTGTTTCCCAATTTTCCAACTGGAGCCCAGGTTAGGTTAGGACAGGTTAAATTATTACCATTAGGTACTTAAGCAAGGTTAGGTTAGGTCAGGTTATCAGTCGCCTCACCAAACTCCACCCTTGTGATCGAGTTGTGGGAAGGATGTGTGGGCGGGTAAGGGGGGGGGGGGGGGGGGCAGACTCACACTCGTTTACCTGTGCCTCGCTCGCTAGCAACCAGATGCTTCATGTTTAAACTGGAGCTATCACACGAATAATTCTATGTATTACTGTATCACTGAACCATTCAGTCATGGCACGGAGATACCGAAGGCTGGATAATCCGAGTCTCGATAATCGAGCTTTCACCGTATATATGGATGGGGTGATGAGAGAAGTAAAAACATGAGTGATGGAGAGGGAGATGGCATTGGTAATGAATGGTGATGGATGGAATATCTCCAATATGATGTATGCTGATGATGCAGTACTGCTTGCAAATACCAGACAAGAACTTGGTAGGCTAGTGCAGGGTTCTGCTGATGCTTGTAAGTGTCGTGCCTTGAGAAGTATGGGGCAATCAGGATGTGGAGGGAGTGTGGGGGGCACCAGGAGGAAGGGGAAAAAGGCAGGAATACGTCTGCCACACACAGTCTAGAGAGGGTATGAGGATTAGTTTGGATGGGAGGGGACACAGAGGGCAAGATCTAGTGGGGGAAAGGGAGGTGTAGAGATGGCTTGAGAAGGGGGGGTGCAGTCCCCACAGGGGCCGGATCATGCCTCCCACCACCCGATCTTTTAGTTTCCATTGGCTAGGTCATCATCATCATCTGGACCTCCTTTCCCACCCTAGGGCAGGGTGAAGAGTAGCAACGTCCAGACAGCCAAAATTTGCCCAATCCAATGGGCCACACTTCCATTCACTCATCATTCAAGCCCCCGGAATCCTGGCTCTATCGGATACGTCAAAAACATCCACCATGTTCTGTAGCTTCACAAAGTATCCGACAGAGTAAATCCGGATGGTGTCAAGTTAAAAGGGGTGCCAAATCCCTGATCATGAACTTCTCACAATATTCATCCAGCCAGCTCGATCTCTTGTCAGTTCCCTAGCCTCACTGACTTCCAAACTCCTCTTCCTCACACACTTGTCCACCACATCTCTCCACTTTCTTGGCCTACATCACTTCCTCCCTGTTTCAAATTCACTCAGATATACCTTTCTCACCACTCTGTTGTTATCCATTCTCTCCACATGACCATACCATCTCAGTACACTCTCTTCCATTCTGGCTAGGTACCATTTATATTATAAAAGAGGTAGGGTTACAGCTCTCCAGTTTTTTGTAACCTCTCTACGACCATCAGCCATGGGACTTTATTGCACATTTTCTGAGGCTCACGATCGTCAGCTTTAGAGATTCAGGAGGCAAATCAGATGAAGGAAAACTGAGATATCATAGGTGGGCAGTGTGTGAAGAATGATGAAGGAAAGAAAGTGGTGAAGTGAGGATATTACAAATGCCTGGAGAAAGCCAGGTTGCTGAATGACAAGTTTTCCTGGAACAAGGAAGGCTTCGAGTCAACGGATCCAGTGTTTGGTCCTTGGCCTTTGATAGATCCTACTACTGTGAGCACAGCAATAGGCAGGATGTAGATGGGAAGGTAGCATGTGCATCTGGACTGACTGTTGAAATGCTGAAGGCCTCAGGAGATAAAGGAGTGGGGTTAGTCAACGATTTGATGATACGATTCCATATGAATGTGTTGTCCCAGATGACTGGTTAAAGAGTGTGACTGTTAATGTGTACAAGGGGAAGGGTGATGCCCTGAAAGAGGAAATTATAGAAACTTCTGGACCAAACCTAGCCCACCCCAGGCCTCGGACTCAGGGACGCACTGCATATCCACATAATTATTGCCATTTCTGTACGTGTTAGTCTGTGAATATCCTCTAATTTTACTGCCCAGGTCTCACTACCATACAGCATTACACTCCTAACGCATGTCGCACACAAAGATCCCTCAGCACGGAAGGGCAGCCCTCTCAATGTCAGGAGAGACAACAGCTCCCATGATGCTAATGGATTGAGTTCTAGAATACATGACTAGAGAAAAAGTGAATTTTGATGATAAGCAGTTTGGGTTTATGCCAGGTAAAGGGACCACTGATGTCACATTCACTGTTTGACAGCTTCAGGAAAAATACATAGGAAAGGGAAGAGATCTGTACTTTGTTTCTGTTGATCTGGAGAAGGCCTTATGACACAGTCCCTAGGGAGGCGGTGAAGTGGACAATGAGAAAGCTTGGGATTGAGAAGTGGCTGGTTAGAGTGGCTATGGCTATGTATATGGGTGCTTGCACCCAGGTGAGAGTGAAGAGAGATTTCATTTGTTTTCTGTGAGTGGCAGCATGCATCAGGGGTGTCTTGAGGCCCTTATTATCATGGTGCTTGAAGCCCATCATGTGACTTTAGAAATGGGCTCTGTGGGAGGAGATGTATGCTGGTGATTTGGTGTGGATTGCAGAGAATGAAAGGGAAGGGGAGGAAAGATTTAGAAAGTGGAGAGATGATATAGGGCACAAGGGCTTGAGAGTAAATGCAGATAAAAAGAGTGATGGTATCTAGGGCTGGTGGCACTACTGTGAAAGAAGAGGGAGAGTTGCCATGTGCGGTTTGTCACAAAGGAGAGGGAAGTAATTCCATCTTCTGCAGTAGTTGTGATAAGTGGGTGCAAGAAAGATGTAGTGGTACTAGAGATAGACAGTGAGATAACTCTTATTTCGTGTGTGTGGTGTGTCAGGGAGAGCATGTGGAGACTGTCAGACATGAAAGGATTGACCTTGTTGGTGAGTCTCATGAGTGTGTGGAAGTTTTACTTGGGAGACACATTATGTGCTAGAGGTGGCTATAACAAGGAGTAGTTGGAAAAAGTTCAGGGAGCTGTTGCCTCTCCTGACATTGAGAGGGTGATCTTGGCATGCAGTTTGTGTTAGGAGTGTAATGCTGTATGGTAGTGAGACCTGGGCAGTTAAGGGGGATTTTCGTAGCCTCAAACGTATAGAAATGGCAATGATTAGGTGAATGTGTTGTACATCCTCGAACGCAAGGCCTTGGGGGGCTAGATTTACGATGGAAGATTTGAAAGGAAGGATGGGACTGGAGTGTGTTGGTGTTGTGATGAAGAGGGGTAGACTGAGATGGTTTGGGCATTTGCAGAGGATCGAGGATGACAACTGGGTGTAGAAGTGAGAAGTGTGAATGTTGGGGGTAGAGGTCATAGTGCCACCTCAAGGATAAGGGACTGAATAGGGAGGCTGCCAGAGATCGAGCAGCATGGAGAGCTGCCATTAGGTGACCAAGGCCAACACATGCAAGCACAATGCAGCCTTCAAAAACAAAGTGAAATGTGGATGTCACGCTTCTCTCTCCATACAGTTATTGGGTGGTAGGCTCCATGTCACCCTGTTATTTGGCTATATGGTTAACACCCAGTGTTGTATATGATTCCTTAGTTAAAGGACACCATTTGGCATGTCAGAATCACCTGAAGTGGAAAGAGTAATAGTGACAACAGGTGTGGGAGAAAAAGGAAGAGAGGAGGATAAACAGACAAAGAATGAGACATGAAACACAAAGTAGGCAGAACTACATCAAGTGAGGGGATGATGGATGCCCTACCAACTACCAGCATAATCGTTTCATTTGGTTTTTGAAGGCTCCAACATGCTTGCATACATCGGCCTTGGTCATCAAATGACAGCTCTCCACACTGCTCGATCTCTGGCAGTTTCCCTATTCAGTCCCTTATCCCTGAGGTCATCCTCAATGACCTCATCCTAGTCTACCTCTCACTATCCTACCCCTAACATTAACACTTCTCAATTTCTTCACTCAATTATCATCCCCCATCCTCTCCACATGCCCAAACCATCTCAATCTACCACTCCTCATTACACCACCAATACACCCAGTCCCATCCTACCTCTCAACTCTTCCATCGCAAACCTAGCCCACCCCAGGCCTCGGACTCAGGGACACACTGCATATCCACATAATTATTGCCATTTCTGTGCGTGTTAGTCTGTGAATATCCTCTTCTTTTACTGCCCAGGTCTCACTACCATACAGCATTACACTCCTAACGCATGTCGCACACAAAGATCCCTCAGCACAGAAGGGCAGCCCTCTCAATGTCAGGAGAGACAACAGCTCCCTGAACTTCTAACCACTCCTCACTCTAGCCACAGAGCTAGCTCCACCCCCACCTCCAGCACATAACATCTCACAAATAAGAAAACTCTTCCACACACTGAAGAGACTCACCAGTAAGTTCAATCCTTTCATGCCTAGCAACGTCCACATGCTCTCTCCGACACACCCATCTAGCAACAAACTCTCATCCCTTTTCTGTCCAACTCTAATGCAAGAGTTAACCATTACTCCCAGTCCTTCATTTATGCAACTGGTCAACTCTAGAACTGTCTTCCTCTGTCTGTATTCCCTGCTTCCTACGATCTCCAGTCTTTCAAACGCAGTGTGTCCAAGCATCTCAAAATGAATGGATCTTGAATTTGGCTCTCTTTCATATTGTTTTTGTTTTCTTGGAAGGAACAGTATGTGGGCCCGTGGCCTTTAATTCCTTCTTTCTTGCATTAAAAAACAAACAAACAAACAAACAAACAAAAACGCACTCATGAAATCAGCATTATCTCGCAGTCTACCTCTAATACCACTACATCTCTTATGCACCCACTTAACACAAACATTGCACAAGATAGAAATACTTCCTACGCCCCTGTGGCAAACCCCACATACGGCCACTCTCCCTCTTCTTCGACAGTACTGCCACCAGCCCTAGATGGTGATACCATCACTTTTGTTTTATCTGAATTTACTTTCAAGCCCTTGTGCCTCATACCATCTCTCCACTTCCTAAAATCTTTCCTCCACCTTCCTTTCATTCTCTGCAATCAACACCAAATCATGAGCATACAACACCTCCCATGGGAGTTCATTTCTAAAGTCATGTGACAGGGCTTCATGTACCATAATAAACAATAAGGGGATCAAGACTGACCCCTGATGCACACCAACACTCACACAACTGATCACTCAAATCTCCATTCACCCTTACCTGGGCGCAAGCACCCACATACATGGCCATAACCACCCTCACCAGCCACTTCTCAATCCCAAGCTTTCTCATTGCCCACTTCACCACCTTTCTAGGGACTCTGTCAAAGGCCTTCTCCAGTTCAACAAAAACAAAATACGGTTCATTTTTCTTTTCTATGTACTTTTCCTGATGCTGGCGAACAATGAATATAGCATCAGTGGCCCCTTTGCCTGGCATAAACCCAAACTGTATCTCATCAATATTCTCTTTAATCATACCTTCTAGAATTCTCTCCATTATATACCTTCATTACCTGGTCCAAAAGCTTTATACCTCCATAATTTCCTCTTTCCAGGGCATCACCCTACCCTTGTACACATTTAAAATTACCAGTTCATTCTTTCAAGCAATCATCTGGGACAACACACTCATATATAATCGTATTTATCAAATCGATGACTAACCCCACTCCTATACCTCCTGAGGCTTTCAACCTTTTGGCAGTAACTGAAAAATATAAATGGACTATGTACAAAGAATGGATATATGGAGTAGTGGAAAGGATATCTATACATTTAAAAGCGGAAGGATGTACGGTAGGCCAACAACAGAAATGGCTAAGGTAAACGATTTTTTCAGAAAGCAAGGTACCGTACATGTTTAGGAGGCAATGGAGTTGCAAGGAGACCAAGCTGTTTGGAAATAGTATGTATGGCAAAGCGCATAAGGGTTTGAACTTTCTTGATTGATAGTTACTGGAATAATTACAAGGTTCTGGCACCAATTTTTTACCTGACAGTCAACGAGCAACTACCTGGCATGTGTTATGTAAAGTAAGTACCCCACTTATGTTTGACAAACATATTGGGTCTGAATATTTTTTAAAGCCAAACAATAATTCTTTAATGCTGATAACATTTACCTCAGTAATTATGGGCAGACAAACCTACTCTTGTACTGCAGCTATCCTCTCTTATAATAAGGATCTAAAATTCATACTGTACTATGGCATATGTTGAACTGCTGGGTGTGTTAGGTCAGTAAGTCAAATGCTCATTATGTTAATTAAGCTAGGCTAAATACCAAACACTGTATTGTAGTAAATGAAAATCCCTTCATAAAAATCCTTCCATCCCAGACTGATTCTACAATCATCTCTAACCAAAAGCAAGTTCCTGGTAAGACCAGTCATAACTTCACTTGACTTATGTTTACTGCAGTTCAGCAATAAGATTTCACTGGCTGAGGTAGTGTCTTATATTTACCATGGCTTGAAAATATGCACACACCTACAGTTCAATATTTTATGATACTTGTGACAAAATAATACACTAAATATCATGAAAGTCAGCTTGTAATGCACTTGAGTACTGTAGTAATCAGCAATTTTCAGTTCAGTCTCCAGCAACAAGACATGAACATAAATGATGCTACTTATCTTTGTGCGGCAAGTACAGTACTATTACTCCATTATCTTCATGTTCCAAACTTCTTGTACGTAAGATCTTTATTACTTTCCTATCATACCATGAAGGCATGTGAAGTTGACAAACCTCTTACCTGAACTTCATCATCTTTTCTGATGGGGATTGATCGAACATTATACTTCTGACGCAGTTCTTTGGAAAGTGGTGCAGACATGAACCTACGGCGAATATGTGAGGGAGCATTGAAGTACCGTTCCCTGTTCTTGCGCCGGGAGGCAGTCTTAAACTTGTTCAGTTTCATGGTGGACACTGAAAAAATCAGTTCTGATCAATTTTACCATACACCATCTGAACATAACTGGAATTATTTTAACAATGATTCAGCAGCCATATCATGATCAAGGAGTAGAAAGCATGAGAGCGGGTTTGTGTCAGGTGAGGTTCAGCACAAGAGAACCCTGGCCTTATCCCAGCACTGACCAACCACGATGATGGACAAGGCCACATACTCTCCCACTACCTACCTCATAGAATGGATTAGCCAGTTTCATCATGATACATGTAAATATGTAACCAAAATACATAAACTACATATACAGTAGATCTGTGAGTTTAGTGTGATTAAAATTGGACAACCTGATTACTGACAGCACATCAAATAAGTCTCAATTTTCGACTACAAACTATTTTCGATGGGTCAAGGCTGAGGTATGGGATTCCAACGTGTCTAGAGCTGCTTGGTTTCTGTTCGCCATTACACTCTGGGTATGCAGAACCAAAAAATTACTACCACCAATCAAGCTGTATATATAAACAAGGGTTGTTGTAAAAGTTCATCTGACATCAAGATCATGGCCATTATTTGTGCTGAACTGGCTATATACAGCAAACCCTCAAGGTGCGATAGTTCTTGGAGTGATTCAAATGTACATTATAAAGGGAACCAATTCAAGACGGGCTTGTGTGGTATTCACATTCACTTTACAGTAATGTGGCCCATAATTTTGCCCTTTTGCAGCTTATTTCACATCCTTGTCACAGGTCTACTTCATGACTAGTACAGTATTACGATAGTCTGTTATTACAACTCAGCAATCACAATGGGGAGGGGTTCAGCTTTTCCACAGATTTCCACCTCACTTATGAAAATAAATGCCAGCCTTGACTTTTTTTTTTGTTGTTGCCAACACAGCATATTTTCAAATAAGGTGAAGTGCCAAAACTGTGGCAATCCATGCTGATACAGAAGACAATCATGTCTGGCAGTGTAATCATGCAAGTGGTTGCCAAGTAGGGGCAGCTCCCATCTCTGGAGGTGCTGAAGCAGTTGACCAGGACAATACTACACCTTCTTCCAAAGGTGAGTGGCTTTCACAGTTACGCACCAAAGGTTTGTGTGGCTTTCAAAGTTAGGTTTTGTGGAAGTCTGATGGTTTAAGTCACTGGGGGTAGGGGGTTGGGACAAAGCCTACCCAGTTTAGAACAGGTCAGGTTTAGTATGATTAGGACAGGCTAGTTGGGGCTAGCTAACTTTGTCAGGTAGGTTTTTAATGAATTTCAATCTACTTTCATTTTTTTGGAACTGATTAAGGTATTTCAACGGATTTTGATTACTATATTTTACTCTGACTTCAACTCCCCTGAAGGGATAGGAGTCAATGGTGGCAAAAATAATTCCCAAAAATCTACTGAAATCTTTTGAAAATTGTTGGAAAAAAAAAAAAAGTGGTTGCATAAGGGACAGGTTAGGTTCGGCTGGGATAAGCTTGGTTAAGCTGGCATAAATAAGTTGGGTAAAGACAAATAAGGTTATGAAAATTAGGTTAGATTTGGAGAAACGGAAACTTATATGGGTTATTTAATTAAAAAACAGTGTGCTAAGATGGCATCCATGAATCATTGCACAACACAAGATGCCATATCCGTCTTCAGTGAGGTTAGGGACTGCAAACAAATATAGTTTTTAAGCTTTTTGTCACTTCTGTAAGAAATAAAAGTAATTTTAAGAAGACGCAGGACCATCTTATTTTGAAGCTTTCTTCTGTTTTAGCCCTTCACAGAATTCTTCATATATTTTCTTACTGCACTTTCAGGTTTCAATATTTTTTATTTCTTTTAAAGTGAAGCACTTAATGTGGCATTTGTTTACTGATAGATACCACCATCTTGTGGTACGAGAAGACAGGTTCCACCCCAAAATGCTTTATTTGAATGGAAATATCCCTACCAGTGGCTATTTATCCCCACCTAAATTTTGGTACCCCAACCTCCTACCCTACCCTAACCTCTTATGGTAACCTAACCATTTTTAACCTAACCAAACAGTCTAACCTAACCTATTCTTATGGAAACTATATTTTCCTTGTTTACTAATGGATCGTATCAAAATCACACACCCACATCTATACACCTATAATATCACTGAATCAATATTTTATAAGAGGTGGTCCAGTCTATTACAGAATTTAAAAACAACTTGGAAACTTGAAAATGCACTCAGGAAACTCAAAGAATCCCAAGAGCTACAGGTAAAGAAAAAAGTGGTCCTGTCCCTTAATGATTACCAAAAAAATTATTCCTGAGTCAAGGTCAATGGGTAAAAACTAACATTTACAGTAGGCAAATTTCTCGTTACTCTGCCAATTGTTACAGTTCTAATTATCAGATAATACTCCTTTCCTGGCTGATACTGATATTAATCGGCTTTAGCTTGCCAATTTACAGCAATGACAAGATGATAATTTTAAGTCAAGTCAACTGAGTGTAGGCTACCGCGGTACAATAATAAACAACAAACCCTACCCTATGCATGAGAGGCATATACAATACTTCGGTCCTACACCGGAAAAATAAATGCATGTAAGGGATGATCTCAGTACAGTTAATGTGTGCAATGTCCAGAAGCCAATAAATAAATCACTAGATAAATGCATCGTCCATCGTTGGCGCATCGTGTTAAAGCTGCGTCAACTGACTTTTTGTCACTCCATTTAACACACTTGTTCACAGTAGTTCTTAAAATACAAATCTCTGTATTTTCAGTCTGTTGATTTCTCACGACATAAATATCCACCATACTCAAGAAACTCTCAACCACTTTCACGTGTTTACATCAGCATCAACTGCTTCAAGATCTCGATCACTTCCCCAATTTCAATCTATAAACATCAGTCTCTACGGATCACCTTTCCAAATTTACACTCTGACAAGTGTTCTACAATATCCTTACCTACACGCCCATAGTCAAATAAAATAGAAAGTCTGAAGAACAACAAAGATATTACTAAATTTAAATAGGACAAACACGCTCTCCCATACCCACCCCCGCCACTCCGTGTAGAAGAGAGTTGTGATGTTTGGCGAGGTGCATTGTGGGTAGAGATGGCAGGCCAGCCAACATTACCGTTAAAAACAGTATTAGATATTTCTCCACTGTTATTATATATGCTATATATATCAGCTAATGATGAAAAAATCCATTGTCTTGGTATACTGGTTAAAATTATCAAGTCTCTTCTGTTTCTGTCTAACAGAGGTGTCATGTAATCAGCTGATAACAATGTGGCAGCACTGATTTTATGTAAACAAAATATGAAAGGATGTTTCGCTTTGTACAATATTCGGAGATTACTTTGAATAACTTTAAACTCGTCCTACTGTTATCGATATTACTGATGGTCATCTGACTTTTACCCAAGTATGTGCTGGTAAAAAGAACTTGAGACCGTGAATATTGAAGACTATTCTAAAACGTGCAAGTTTCTTATTTCAACAGAACCGAAATCAAAATCGCCATACCGTTGGTTGGTTGCAAAAAATAAAGTGGCTGACTGCACAACTGATTCTCCCACAGAGTCCCTGGACAGCTTAATACAGCGACAGGGTTTCTGTGCTTATAGTGCCTGGCGGAACCCTTCCGTCAACAACAACACTTTCTTCCAAACTCCTTCAAGTGAAGCGAGGGTAAAAGGCAGATCAGCTTACTGGCCGGCACCTAAGCAAGAACACCAAAATGTTGCGCCGGGCTGCTGTAAGTATGTTACAGAACACTTTAGGCACGTTTTGGCAAGAGAAAGTTTAATCCCGGATCGAGATAAAGTCGATCCCGACAGCTGATCCTGTTTTGGCGAAGCACAATCCTGGTCCTGGATTAGTGAAAGATGATCCCAGATCGATCTGAGGCAATCCACCTCCCCGAGGTGGACTGAGCTGGGCGATCCTGGATTGTGATGTCACACGAAAACAAATATAGCGTCAGTTTCTAAATTGTAAGTGCCGTATTTACTTGTTTTTTAAAACCATATTGATAACATGATGCTGCCAGTTACTATGATGGGTATAAGGGGCTCAGCTGTCTGGTTTCATCAGTAATGGGACCGTATTGCTGAAAATGAGACGAGTTACTGCTGATCAAGTCATCCATTTGAACTTTCAAACACCATTGTTTTGTTTACAATTAGTTGGGGCAATGGGATGTCGCCATGGCAACAGGACAAGCTGATCCGAGACTGCTGGACTGTTTTGGTGGGACCCTTCTAGATCAGCCATCCACCTTGACCCTAATCTGATCCCACTAACCTAGCCAAAATGGGCCTTTTATTTCACTGTACCATTTCTACAGTGATTACTGAGCTTTCACAAACTATTAATTGCATGGCAGAATCATATTTCAGGGGCTTCACCAGAAGCCTTGTAGGTAAGCTTATTACCAGGTACATTTTGTAACTGTCTCACTCTTTCAAGTCACACAAATGACTGGGCAACTGAGGCTGCCCTGAAAGTGAAGACATCCACCTTGGCTGCATCATTAGAAGAGGACAGTGTTAAAAAATAAGCAAATAAGTTTTCATATGCTTTTCTCACATTATTATTGATGCACCTGTTTGAAGTTGACATTGTTTATTAATTCTTTACCCAATGGGTGCAGCATTTCCATATTTTCTATTGAAATAGGTCTTTCATAGTTTACTTGGTAATATTCCTGGATTACCACCACCACTGGGCATTTTTATAAACTTACCTCTGAAGGCTATAAATGAGGATTTAGAATGCGTAAATATTCCGCCATCTTCTACCAGTAGCCAGCCATATTTAACGTTCCTAATGTGCAATTTTAAATTTGAAGGCTGGCTGTAAAACGCATGAGGTTAGGTTGGATCAGGCTTGGTTTGGTTAGGTTAGGTTTGGTTAAACCATGAAGTTTCCCATACATTTAACACAGGATATACTGACACATCCAGTCAGAGCGATGGTTGGTAAACAATGCGGCCAGTTGGAAAGACCATCGGTAAACATTGCCACTGGCAACCTGGCTGCTTCTTTAACTACCAAATATTAGGTACAGTGGAATCTCAAATTTTGTTTGTTTAGATTTCGATGATTCAAATTACGATGCATTTTCAAGTGGTCCGCCTGTCTCACTTTTTGATGTAAAATCGCATTTTTCGATGCTCACATTGGAATCTCAAATTTTGATTGTTTAGATTTCGATTATTCAAATTTCGATGCATTTTCAAGTGGTCCGCCTATCTCACTTTTTTATGCAAAATCGCGTTTTTTGATGCTGTCATGGCCCAACTCCAACCAAAACAAGCCAAGGTGAAGATGGGAAAGCTATTATTCAGTTGCAACAACCATATGAAGAAAATAGAGAAGACATTATTGGGAAATTTCTGTTTATAGTGAAAATATGGAAGCAAAAAAGGAAGGATTGAACAAGATATGGAGAAAGACAGAGCAAAAGATAAAGGAACTGAGAGGGGAAACATAGCTATGGGCATAAAACCAGCTTTATATTGAAAACCTGATGTTTAGTATATTATTCAAGAAAACCCAGACCACAAAGCACCGCAGAATAAAGCAGAAGTAAAAAATAAGAAAAAAGGGAGCGTCGATGCAAAGGCTTCACTCCCGTTTCACACTCTACAGCCAAGCGCCGCAGTTTCAGACTGTACCTTCCACGTGTGGATGTGCATTTTGCTGCAATTTTGTTGTATGTATTTTTGTTGCAACTTACCAGTTTCAAGATGGCAAGCAAGAGTGGTTCTTCAGGTAGCAGTGGTAAATGGACGAAAGCAGCCTGGCACCTCTAAATCTTCGCAGCCAAAGGAGAAAAGGAAATACAGGAAGGGGCAGAAAAACACAAGTACAGTATACCCTTGCTGACAAGGCAAAAACCCGTATTCTACCCTACAGTATGGCAATACAATGCAGAACTACAGTTAATTAACCACAATCATAGTTCATAAAGTTTACAGGGGGTGTGGGCAAAAAATCATGATTTTACATAGTGAGGTTCAGAGGCTCCGGACCCAAACTAATTTTTCCCATAAGAAATT
>JAGKTI010010346.1:0-14994 GCA_018397915.1 Birgus latro
AGATTCTATTACACTTCTTTCATCAAAGCTTTTTGATCTTGCTAGAACCTTAGAGCCAGCCCAGACAATATGGTGATCACTGGATGCTTTGTGCTGAAATAAACCACTACTCTGTTGGGCTGTCCTTACACTGTATTTACGTTGTGAGATTCTAGTTTCCAAATCTTTCCCAGTTTGTTATGCGCTGTTATGCTCCGTGTTTTATGGTGCGACTTCTCGCTCCGTAATACACAGGCTCAAACCTTGGCTTTCCTTCTGTGCTTTGTGGTGCGACTTCTCGCTCCATAAGACACAGGCACCAGCTTTTGGGGTTCTTTATTTCAAGACCAGGCTAGAACATATACCAAAGGAACAGGGCAAAAACACAGGCAGACCAGTAATGCACATACAGTATATATTAACCAGATTGACTTACACAATACAATATAGGACATCACATGTGGCACTTGCAGAATCCCTTATGATACAATTAGGCTACACACAATATAGCAGGGTGATAAACTGGGAATTATAAGTCTGTGGCTCACTGGGAGTCCTGATTTGGGCTACGTGCACTGTTCAGTATTTGTCCAGCAGAGGTAAGCCTCGGGAGTATATTCCTCTTGTAGCACTAGGGAGCACTGAATCTCTACACTGACGAGAGTTCACTGAGAGTCACCGCGGGAGTCACAGGTTATCTGCACACTGAGGTAGGTGGAGACAGGGGTAGTGGTCCAACACAGGGGGAGGATATAAGGGTCGTCACTGGGGAGGGAGGACCTCGCAAGGGACAGGGTCCACTGGGGAAAACTATGGCCGGAGGGGAACTTGTGGCTTACAGTCTGGAGGGGGGAGAAGGGTGACGCTCACGCTCTCGGGAGGTTCAGGTTGCGGTCTGGTGTAGGGGGGAGGCTGTCTGGAGAGGGTGGAGCCGCCTCACATCGGGGACGTCCTGTAGGCGTGGAGGGAGGCTCGCCTTAGCTCCTCCGGGAGGCAGCCTCGGGAGTAGTCGGGCCCTCAGGACTGGGAGCCGAATAGGGCCAGGATGTGGGCAGCCCTTCGTCTGGTTTGGGACATCGTCAGAGTGTGCGTGGGGTGCCCTGGGACCCAGGGGGGCCCGGGGATGGTGGCGTGCCCCTCAGTGGCTGGGGACTGTGGTCTCGTCAGGGAGAGGGGGCTGTCAGGAGTCCTCTGTGGCTGCGGTGTCCCTGCGAGTCCGTCTGCATCTGTGCCCGGAGTGGGGACAGCTGGACTGACTGGATACCCACGACAAGTCTGCTCCACGCACTCTGCCGCAACGTATCTGTAGTGGAAAAATCTCCACCCCAGGTGGTGTGAAGGGAGGCAGAAGGGCGTCTCACTCGGCTACAGGAGGGTTTGGCCGAACCAGTAACTTGCTCCTCTACAGGAGCCTCCAGCTTAGTGGAGGAGGGAGAACCGGCGGTCGCTCCCTCTACTTATGGGGGGCACGGTGGCTCAGAGGTAGAGCATCAAGCTCGGGACCGGGGGGTCGCGAGTTCGAGCCGCGCCCGGGACTGCCGTGCCGGGAGGGGTAGCGCCCTCCTGTTACCTAGCGGGGCTATATGATCTCACTGTAAGGTCTAGCTCGGGGGATTCTTTAATCCCTTTTTAATCCCTCTACTTATCAGACCCAATGGGCGCTGCCACAACTCCACGCTGGAGACAAAGGAGATCCGGCGGAGGCTCATTCGGCCTGGCAAGTCCGACAGACGTCTAGGGGCTCGGGCCTAGGGGCTGGGCCTGAACAAGGAGAGCAGGCACACTTGTCTGCACCTATCTATCGGGCAGAAGGTCGTCGGGTGGGGCTTAGGGAGGTCACGCCCTGGGGTCCTGGGGACGTCTCAACTGGTCCGAGGGCTGCAGTCTCGCTGTTGGGTCTCTGTCAGGTATGGGCTGCGGCAGCTCGTCGTGGCAGAGTCCGACAGGGGTTGGGGCTGCTGAGAGTCGAGCAGTAGGGCTAGAACCTCAGGCACCAGGGATCCTTGCCAGGCCTCTTTCAACTGCTGCTCCAGGGGGAGGACGTCACTGTTGGGAGTAAGAGGGAGGATACCCGAGCTGCTGTAGGTGGACTCCAGCAGTCCTGGGAAATCCTCAGGTGGGGAAGGCACTGGGGTAGGGGGTGAGGGGCGACTGTAGTCATTCCCTCCCCGGTGAGGCAGGTGGCCATCTTCGAGTCCCCTAGGGCACGATTGGCGGAGCAGCTGGTGGCCGTCTCCTGCCCCATGCGGCTAGTGGCCATCACTGAGGGCTCGTGCCCCTGGCTTCTGGTGGACAGAGTGCGTTGGGTGGCCATCGCTTGCCCAAAAGCACCGTGCCCTGCGAGGACTACACCCCTCATGCGGCTGGTGGCCGTCACGGGAGTTCAGGTGCAGCAAGGTGGCTGTCACAAGGTGCGGCTGGTGGCTGGCACCGATGGGGGTTCTTCCTGCAGGAGGCGTGGCTGGTGGCTGTCGCTACTCCGGGAGGTGCGGCTGGCGGCTGTCACTCATTCTTTTAGGTTTTTTGATGGAGCGGCGAGGTGGCCGTCACCTCTTCTCCTTTAATGGAGTTAGAGTGAGGGCGGCTGGTGTCTGTCTCCTCCCCGTGTGTGGCAAGGTGTGTAACACCCCTCTCTTGATGGTAGAAGGCCTTTAATTGTGGGGCACAGAGATAAGATGTTGCCTGTCTAGAAGTTAGCCCTCAACTGACTGTTACATATGTTTCGAGTTGGCTCAAGCCTGGGAACGCTGAACACGTCTGCAATTCTAGGATACAGTGGGGGCACACAGTGAGAGGGGCATATATACATATACGTAATGGGCATAATACATACATATTAGGGGAATAGTACAATACTCCCCCGGGTGGTTGAGATGGTGTCTCCTGACACTAGAGAGGAGTGATATGGGGTGGTTCATATGACTAAGGGAGGCGGGAGATTTGTACAAGTAAGGAGTATGATACAGGGGAAGGAGGGAGGGATTATGATACAGGGGACAGTAGGGAGGTAGTATGATACAGGGGTCAGAGAGAGGACATGGCCATGTCAAGGGGATGTAAGCTAGGGATATACATTGTTACAAGGGGAGGTATGGTGATATAATATACACAAGGAGTCATGTTGACATATGATACAAGGAGTAAATAGAGTATGCGTTCACACATGTTCTTATATCTATATAAATACTGTAGAACACTCTTGTGAAATAGGGTACACATGTCTTTCCATTTTTGTTTTTTTGTTTTTTTGTTTTGTTTTCTATGTTAGTTTCTATATGTCACACATTACTGTATCAGAGATATGCCAACATTTGCTGGTGGTACTTTTTCTGTCCGCAGTTTATGCAGCTTATCAGGTGGCATTGGGAGTCACTGAATGCGAGGGCACTTAATCTTGGGTAGGGCGTACTATGCCAGTAGCGATTCTGATTTCCTGTAGTCTGTGTTCCACTTTCCAGACACAACAGTGCACTGCACAGAGGACGAGGAGAAAACCTATGAAAGAGATGACCACAGGGGGAAACACAACGGTTGGATGAACCCATGAACGGCTGAAGGCCAGAGAAAATTGATCCATAATGAAGTCACTGTCGTTGAGGAATGTTAGCATACGCATGTTGGAGGAGGTAACGGTAATGTTAGCAAATGGCAGGTTGGAAGGCATGTCAATTGGTTGGAAGATGTCATAGGAGTGTTTACAGACTGATTGGTGATAGCGAGTGGCGTAAGTGATGACTGGCTCTGATTTGACGGTACAATAGTCCAGTGCTTGGTAGAGACCACTAGCAGGTACTGAGCGGACCGAAATACCAGGACACATGATGGTGACAGAGATGGGAACAGTAAAGAAGAAGTACTGGAGGTGGTTGAGGTGAGCATGTTGGACTGGGAGTACAGGAGCTGGAACAAAGGAACAGGCCGAGTATATGGAATGGTTACGAACTAAAGCAGACTCACAGGGCGTAGCGCTGCTAGGGAAGATAGCGAAAAGGTGGGCAGCACAGAGACGAGAGGTAGGGGTGAGGGAGGAACATTTCTGGAGGTCTGTGGTAGAAAGGAAGGCAACTGAAAGATGGTCATGTGAGAGGAGGAAATATTCTGAAGGAACAGAGACTTGCAGTAAGGAGTTATTGTATCAGAAGGGGAAGGGAATGATGTGGAAAAGTTTGAAGGTGATGTCAGAATGTAGAGGGATATGGACTGCGACGGATTTGGTGAGAAGAGTTATAGTAATATTCGAGACAGGAGTAGGGGAGTACAGGGGATAAACCGAAAGTAGAGTGAGCCCAGTCTAATACAGAGTGGAGAGCTGAAATAGGTACTAAGTCTGCAGTGACACGTCCATTAATAGCATCGACTAGGATACGAACCAAGGTAGTGACCTGAGAGAGTAGAGAGTCAATGGCCAGTTGGAGATTATCCATGTTGAGTTTGAGATAGAACTGAGAAATAACGTTGAGATTTGAGAGGTGTTGTTTTAAGATGTCGGTGAAGTTGTTCAGAGTGTAAGTTACTTCATTTAGGTGGGCTGTAATCTACTGTAACATAGTGTGTTGGACCTTGATGACTCGGCGTTGAGATTCTAGGGCTGAGGCTAAATGAGCTAGGTCAGATTTGAAGCCAGAAAGGTCACGGGCTGTAGCGACGTCAAACAAGCCGCTTAGAATCCCACCTCCGAGGTCAAAGAGACCTCGTTTCACACGAGAAAGATATCAGTAGATGAAATAGCTACAAAGCCATCAGAGTGGAAAAGAGGAGGGAAGGATGATGAGGTAAAGTTGTTAGAAAGGTTTTTGGCAAGGTGCCAGAACGAGCGGAAAGAATTCGAGTTGGAGAGTTGTGAGGATTTAGTACGGATGAAATTATTTTTAGCAGAGCGAAGGACAGACTTCGCACGATTCCTGGCAGAAACATAAAAAAGATGTGATTCAGTGGTAGGTTGTCTCTGGTACATTTTATAGGCCCTCTCCTTGTTGCGGGCAGCATTAGAACAAGCGTGATTAAACCAAGGCTTTCTCGCATTAGTCAGAGGATATAAGGAAGGAATGTATGCTTTTTGCCCGAGAGAATAACCTCCGTAATGCGCAAAGCACACTCAGATGGCTCCCGGCCATGGAAGTAATAATCATTCCAGGGAAAATCAAAGAAGTACTGCCTGAGGGCCTCCCAGTCCGCAGCTCCAAAATGCCACAGACGACGTTTCTTTGGAGGGTCCACAGGCCATACCGGAGCGATAGGACAGGTTAAAGTAATAATGTTATGATCGGAGCCCAACGGAGAGCAAAGATTAACATTCGCTTGCCCTTTTTCTCACAGCACCAAGATACTTAAATTCTCTCAACATTTCATGTCTCTCTCTCTCCATTCACCGTACCATATACCATCACACTGGGGGTCAGCTCGTCTCAACAAGCATCACTTTTCTCTTGCATACATAGACAGAACTCCGAACCAGTCCGCGAAATTCCTGTTTACTAGTAGCCACCGACACAGTATCATGAGTACATACTCCATCCTTTATCTTTCATTACTGTCTTCACCCATCACTCTATCACTCGAGTTTTTGCCTCCCGCATAACCCCATCCATATAAATGTTGAACAGCCATGAGAACATCACACTACCTTGTTTTACTCCGACCCTGATGTTAAACTAGTCACTTAGACAACCGCGTACTCTTATGCAAGCTTCACTACCACCATAAAAACTCCTAACTTCCTTCAGTAGCTTTTCCATCCACATTATACGTAAGCAAAACCTTCCATAAACCCTCTTTATTTACCTCGTGGTATGCTTCCTCTAGATCTATATATGCCATGAACATCTTGTTTTTTTTTTCACAAGCTTTTTATAGTATATGCTTCATTGCGAATATATGCTTCACTCATCCCTTACCACCCCTAAAGCCTCCCTGTTTGCCATCCACCAGTCTGTCTGATATATTCCTTAAATTCTCTATGGTAATTCATCCATATACATTTCCTACCACACTCAACAATTTTATACCACGACAGTTTTTGCATTCGCATCGATTACCTTTATTTTGTACAGGAGCACAGCCTTCTACCACTCTGCTGGTATACAGTTGTTCCACTCATCCAAGCTGTGTTACATATTTCCAGCAAACACATTCTTCCAATTTCTCCTCTGTTCTTGGTCATCTCTGTGTATACTTCAACACTTGATGCATTCCCATTTTCAGTCTTTTCACACCTTTCTTTGTTTCTGACAATGTCACATTTTCCAATATCTTATCATTGCACACCACAAAGCCCAATCCTGTTTAATACTGCTTGGCTCTCACCGTTCCCATACATCAGTTTCTCAAAATATTCTTTCCATCTGCTCCTTATTTCGCTTTAATTTGTTAGTATTCATCCACTTCCATTCCTTATATTTTCACTTTTTATTTTTTTACTTTCATGTCTACATTTTCGTGCCTCTTTTCAGAATAGTATAATATTTTCAGAGTAGTATACATTAATTCTTTTTCCAAGATCATCGTTTACCTCATTTTTTTCATCTGTTTATTTCACATGTTTATTACTCTCAGCACAGTTTCTTTTATGCTGTTAAAGCAATCTATATTGCCTTTAAAAAGATATAAACAGCATAAAGAATACTTGAGGTGTACTATTCGAGTTATAATACCTCCAAGGTCGCTTGAAAGACCTAGTCCTGTGGCTTTTGTCTTTGGCCTATTCTTCTCAAAAACAGTATGTTACCCCCACCCCCCACTGACCCTCAACTCGTCGAATAAAAACAGTTCGAATTATTATATTAACACACACACACACACACACACACACACATCGCTCGTCCGGTCAGTAATAACACTCAAGCTTAGTATCTGCTAAGACGGGGATTCGCTCCTTATTCGGGATGCAAAAAGTTACACTGACGAAGCGAGTGGTCGCTGTCTTCCTGGAGCAAGAGGATGGGTGTGTGCGTGTGTGAAGGTCAAGGCTTTACCCTTAGATCGAACTATATGAGCTCTCAGCTTCCGGGAGGGTAAAATGCTGACGATCACAACCATCACATGATCCTGACCGACAAGGTGAATTACACATACAGCTGAGGCGTCAGACAGACAGCACTCCTTGCTGGCCACCTTTGGCCACAGCTGGCCATACCTAAATAGTATCTTTATATGAGTCAAGCTCCGTACTAGGTTTAACTAAATGGTGTTCTAATATAATAGAGCAAGTTTAAGCAAAAGTATTGTCCAAGTAACAGAATACAGCCAATTAATTCAGGAATGTGCGGATCAAGCTCCCAGCTGTTTTGACTAGCACAGGGTAAGGAGTGCATACTTGTAAGTAATTATTTTTTCTCAGTAATAACACAAGAGGACCACCATATTTAATAAAGTGAATATGGAAGGAATTAAAAAAAGGGATAAAGGTATAAAACAGGATGATGATTTCTACCAGGAAGTGGTGGAAATGGAACCATACAACAAACTAGCAGAGAGGGTAAACAAATTGGAAAGGGCATTTCAGAATGAAATGGATAAAATTAAGAAGCAATGGCGCATACGGAAGGAAGAAAATGAAAGTATTATGGAGGAGTTCAGAAATGATACAAGAGACAATTAGGCAAGCAAGCAGTCTGATAGACCAAAGCAGTGATACTGAAGAGAAGAAAACCCAAGTGAATGAAGTGATGCAAAGTTACAAAGATGATGTGGAAACTACGTATGTTGTAATGGTGAAAATAATCTATCTATCTATATACCTAGGCTGCTTCCCCCAAGAAAAGGGAGGTAGCCGAGACAGGTCAACACACTACCAATTTACTCATCCACTCATACACATTCATTCGCATCATAGCCCCAAAGGGGAGAAGCGACAGATCCTCACCGCACCACACCGCACGAGGGTCAACCACGCAGTGCAGTCAGTGACATCCGCAGCAGGGCCCGACAGCAAAGCTGGTTTACCCCTGCCACATCATAATGGATCCAGCCCCTTACCTGCACCTGACCTGATCAGCTGATCAGACAAAATGCAGGAGAATATCCTCTCAGGGCTGCGTCATCATTTATTCATTCACAATTTCTCTCCATTCATTTCTATCACGCACAGCCACTCTTCCTTGCTCAACAGACAACCCTCTCGCATCCAACGCTCTCTTCACACTGTCCATCCATCCTATTCGTGGTCTTCCTCTCAGCCTTACGCCTCTCACATCAGATCTAGTTATCTTTTTCACCAATCGCTCATCATCCATTCTCTCCATATGCCCAAACCATCGCAACACCCTCTGTTCAACTCGATCAGCCATCTCCCGAACAATTCCAGTTCTCCTTCGCACTTCATCATTTCTCACTCGATCCATACGCGTCACTCCACACATACTCCTCAGACACCTCATCTCCATTACATTCAAACTTTTCCTCTCTGCTACACCCATATTCCATGTTTCAGCCCCATATAATGCAGTCGGTACCACAACACCCTCATACAGCCTTCTCTTTACATCCATTCTGAGTGAACGACATCCAAACACTTTTTTCATTCCTCCTAGCACCTTTCCAACTTCATTCATTCTAAACTTCACTTCTGCATCTATTCTTCCATCTGCAGCAACATGTGACCCTAAGTACTTAAAACACTCAACCTCCTCAAGCAACTCACCATTCAAAACTATAATCATCCTCCTACCATCTATCAACCTCGTACACTTCATCACTTTACTCTTATTCTCATTTATTTTCAGTTTCCTCCTTTCACACGCCCTTCCAAACTCCTCTACCAACTGTCTCAATCTCTCCTCTGAATCAGCCACCAGTGTAGTATCATCCGCAAACAGCAGCTGCTTCAGATTCCACTCTCTACCATCATTCACCAGACTCAGTCCTCCATCTAACACTCTTGCATTCACCTCCCTTACAACACCATCCATATAAATATTAAACAACCAAGGCGACATCACACATCCCTGCCGCAGCCCCACTCTCACGGGAAACCAATCACTCAGTATTTCCCACTCTTACACACGCTCTACTATTTACATAAAAACTTTTCACTCCTTTTAGTAACCTGCCATCAAGCCCATTCAATCTTAAAACATTCCACAAAGCCTCCCTATCAATTCTATCATATGCTTTCTCTAAATCCATGAATGCCCAAAACACATCCTTACCTTTCGCTAAATACTTTTCACACACCTGTCTCACAGCAAACACCTGATCCACACATCCCCTCCCTCTCCTAAAGCCACACTGCTCATCACCAATCACTCCCTCTGTACCCTCTCTAACTCTCTTAATTAACACTCTACCATACACCTTACCTACCACACTCAACAGACTTATACCTTTAAAACTAGTACATTCATGCTTATCACCCTTACCTTTATATAATGGGACCACACAAGCACTTGCCCAGTCAATTGGCACCATACCTTGCACAAAGCACACATTCAACATTCTTACTAACCAGTCAACAATAGTTGCTCCACCACATTTCAGGCATTCCACAGCACACCCATCCATACCTGCAGCTTTCCCTGTTTTCATCTGCTTTACTGCCTCTTGCACTTCCTCCATCGTAATCAAGGATTCATTCAACTCTCCCAACACATCTATTCCTTGCACCCTTCCATCTGCCACAATCTCAGCCTCCCTTTCCTCCTCTACATTCAACAATCTTTCAAAGTACTCCGCCCATCTCTTCCTTACTGCATCCATCTCAATTAACATCCTTCCATCCTCTGCTTTTACTCGCTCCTCCTTCCCAGACTCTCCCTTTCGCACCCTTTTCACCTCCTTCCAAAACATTTTCTTATTCTCCTGAAAATTCTCAGTCATCCGCCTACCCCACCTCTCATCTGCTGCCACTTTAGCACCACGCACAACCCTTCTTGCCCTATTCCTCTTTTCCTTATACCTCTCATATGACACCTCATCCCTCCTCTGCAACCACACTTCATATGCATGTCTCTTCTCACCCACAGCCATACTTACTTCCTTGCACCACCATTCACTTCCCTTCCTTACACCACCACCCACTCGTCTCACACCACACACCTCTTCTGCATGCCCCACCACAGCACTCTTAAACAACTGCCATTCCTCCTCCACATTGCCACTCTCCTGATCTTTCACTGCATTCCACTGATCTCTCAATTTCTCCTGATACTCTATCATTTTCTCTCTTTTATCCAACTCACTCACTTTCAAAACCTCCCTGCCACACCTAACTCTCCTAGCTCTCACCCATCTCTTACCTACTCTCAACTTTCCCTCCACCAGGTAGTGGTCAGACATACCTCCACCCTCCCCTCTCAAAACTCTCACATCCAACAATCTTCCTATTACATACCTGGAAACAACCACATAGTCCATCAACGCTCTGTCAACAACCCTTCCACCCTCCTGTCTCACCCATGTATACTTATAAATATCTTTCTTCTCAAACAAGGTATTCCCAATCACCATCTCTCGCTCAACACACACACCTATCATTCGTTCCCCATTTTCATTTCTTCCAGGCACACCATGCATACCAACTACACCTTCAACTGCTACATTTCTCACTCTAGCATTCAGATCCCCCATCATTACCACATTCACATTTGCTCCAAAGCTCTGCAAACACTCATCAACATCATTCCAGAAAGACTCCTTCTCTTCTTCATCCCTTTCACTACCAGGCCCATATGCACTCACAAATACCCACAACTCACGTTCAAATTTCACTTTCACCTACATCAGTCTCGATGACACCTCTTTCCATTCAATCACACACTGCTGTATTTCTGGGCTCACTAACAAGGCCACACCTTCTCTTGCCCTTCCTCTATCAACACCTGACAATCTTCCATTCACACTTCCAAATGTAGACTCACCTTTCCCTTTCATCTTTGTTTCACTTAGCTAACACATCCAACTTTCTTCTCACAAACATTCTCCCAATCTCCTCCCTTTTAGCCTCAATCGTACTACAACCACGCACATTCATAGACCCAACCTTCAGGGTACGGGGATAACTCGATCCCCCATCCCTTTCTCTGGCCTGTCTCTTTTTAGGAACTAAAAAACAGAGGAGGGGGTCCCTAGTCCCCTCACCCCGCCCCTTTTAGTCGCCTTTTACGACACGGAGGGAATACGGTGGCGGAATTCTTCCTAACACAATCTGGCCGCAGAGTAGTAGTACCACCCATAGTGCGGCCAGATAATGTCCCCCCCCGCCACAGGGGGGACTTAAAAACAAGCGTCGAAGAAAAAGCATTGGAAAGGAAGTGAAAAAAAAAATCCAGAACAACCCAAAATTGGTCATAGATGCTTGGTCAAAGATGCAGCAGATATCAACAGATCTATAGTAATCACTGGTATTGATGAGGAAAAAAAAAATCGAGGGACAGAAAGGATATGGCAAATATAATGAGAATACTGAAGGAAGTATCAGAGGAAATCTGTAATTAAGACATACAGGAACACAAAAAGCTAGGGAAATAAGAGAGAAATAATTCAAGGCTCCTGAAAATAACCTTCCAGAGTGTGAACACTGTGGAGGAAATACTGAAAAATGCAAACAAACTCATGGAAAAAAGGAGTTTTAAAAAGTATGGATACAAAGATGCCTAACTCAAGAGCAACTGGGAATACTAAACGAGAAGAGGGAGGAGGCAAAAACAAAGAACTAGGGAAGATCAGAGGATGAGAAGAGTACTTTTTTTCTTTTTACAAAGTAATTTGATTGCAGGTACGAAAGTGTACATTAACAACAGAGAATAATAAGGAGGAAGGTAGTAGACTCAAGTTATGGCAAGTATGTAAACAAGATCAATAGGCTGATGTACTCAAATGTAGATGGAATGATGTCCAAATTATTAGTAATAGAAGACTATACCAAAGAAAAGGAACCACATATTATCTGCCTAACTGAAACAAAATTAACCCCAAAGATATCAACTGTTACCCTAAACTTAGAGGAATACAATATATGGAGAAGAGATAGAAATTTAAGAAAGGGAGGAAGAACTGTAATCTTAACAAAGAAAAATCTACAAGTCAAAGAAATAAAACTAGATATACCCTCACAAGCAGAACTGACTGCATTGGAAAATAACACATCTGAAGGGAAATTAATTGTGCCAAATTTATACATGCCACCCAAAACAAACACTTGGGACAGAGGCGAATATGAAGACATGGCAGAAAGTACAATTCAGAGTTTATGAACATTACTACATAGAATGGATGAGAAATCTGAAGGAATTATATTAACTGGAGATTTCAATACAAACATAAATTGGAATACCCTAGATGTAAAATGCCATGAAAGCTGTTGGGATCAAAAGCTCCTAGATCTTGTGCAGGAGTATTTTCTGACACAAGAAAAAGAGAGCTTGATGATCGATCAGTACTAGATCTCATATATACTAGGCAAGAAAATGAAACTGACAATATACGGTAATGTATAACCCCGTATTCGGCAAAAGCAGTAAATTGTAACTTCAGGATTGCATATAATGTTACCAGTAATGAGAGTTACAAAAAGAGTCTAAACTACATAAAGGGCAACTATCATGACCTAAAGAAGTATTTCTTAGAAACACATTGGGAAAAGGAGCTTAGAGGACAAGATTTAACCCGTCACGTCCCGACCGATTTCCGACGTCCGATACCCCCCAGTCCCGAGCATTTTCGGATTTTTTTTTTTTTTTTGCTCAAACCTTCGCTTTTGGTGAGAAACATCGAAAATTCATAGAGAAATCGCCTTCCTGAGGTTATAAATGGTGCTACAGGTGATGAGTAAGCCTTACGTTTTCCCTCTATCTCAGGGTAACTGGCTAAAGAAAACGAACTATGGAAGAGTTAACTAATTCAAGCCACTTTAAATTACGTATTTATTTATGTATTTGGTACGAATTTATGTGTAGTACAAGACTATATTGGTTTTAACACATTTATATAGGCAATAGAAGCATTGTTCAGTCACCAAACACATCCACATATGGCACCTTCCTTTATGACATTACCACCTCATCACTTCTGTTTGTTTCTTGCTCTAGCTTCTTTATCTCTTTGTCCTCCACCTCAGGGACCACTTTCACCGTGAATTTCGTCATTGGAGAGACCGTGGGGCAACATACCTTTACTGGCCAGGTTACTGCTAAAAGGTGAATTGCCCAGTGTGGGGGGGAGGGGGGGAGGGGGGTTAGGTGGGGTCAGGCAGTATTCCCACTTGACAGCAGGTAGAGGAAGGTCTCCCACATATGCCTACCAAAAATCACCCATGAAACTTGAAAATTGTGCAAATTATGACCCTTGCAACTGCGCGTCGTACCCGCACGTCGATGGGTGTAGCTGTGACAAAACGTTGCGACATACCCAGACGTCGATGGGATTCCTTGGGTTAAATAGAGAGAGAGAAAAAAAAAAATCTGTGATCTCTATGAAATAGGAGTCCAAAATTACATCCTTCAGCACAAAGCAACAGAAATGAAAATAAAGAAATGGTTTAATACAGAATATAAAAAATCAAAAGAAAAAAGAGACTTGTTGTGGAACAGAAACAGAAGACAATAGTGAGAGGGCATATAACAACTATAAACAGGCAAGAAATGATTATACAATGATAAGGGGGTAGGCTCAGAGACAGTTTGAAGAAGACGTTATAAGTAAAAGTAGTGATCAACCTAAGCTTTTTTACAGCTACATCCGAAGTTAAAGATAAAATACAATCCATTACGGATGAGGGGATCACCTATACACAAGTTAAAGATATTTGTGAAGCACTAAACAAAATCTTCCATTCAGTTTTTACAAGGGAAAATAATTTTGAAAGAGACGATATGGACCATGCATGTCCACACATATTACCAGATATCTATCTATCTATATACCTAAGCTGCTTCCCCCAAGAAAAGGGAGGTAGCCGAGACAGGTCAACACACTACCAATTTACTCATCCACATTCATTCACATTTTAGCCTCAAAGGGGAGAAGGGACAGATATACAAATATCAAAAAAGAAGTACAGAAAGAGTTAAGTAAATTAGACAAAGGAAAAGCAAATGGTCCTGATGAAATTTCATGTTGAGTGCTACATGAATGTGCAGAAGAGTTAAGTAGACTATTACATTTAATATTCAAGGAATCCTTCAGTCAAGGTAAACTACCTGATATCTGAAAGAAAGCAAACATTGTTCCCCTATTCAAGAAAGGGAATAGACAAAATTGACTCAACTGCCAACAAGTATCACTGACCAGTGTTGTACGTAAGATACTAGAAAAGCTGATAAGAAAAGTTTGGGTAAAACATCTAGAAGAACAGAGTAAGATAACAGAGAGGCGGTTCGGTTTCAGAAAGGGAAAATGATGTGTTATTAATCTATTAAGCTACTATGACAGAGTTACAGAAACATTATACAAAATGAGAAGTATGGGTGGACAGTATCTATTTAGATTTCAAGAAAGCATTTGACAGACTTCCACACAAAAGACTTTTATGGAAACTACCATCAAGGAGGTATCCAAGGCAATCTGTACTGTTGGATGTAGGATATTCTCAGAAAGAGGGAAATGAGAACAGTATTAAGGGGAAATATCTCATCATGGAGGGAAGTGACCAACGGAGTTCCACAGGGCTCGGTGCTGGCACCAATTATGTTTTTAGTATATATAAATGACAGACAGTAACAGTGGAAATGGAAGCTATCTAAATATTGGTACGTCCCAGTCCCACACTGCCTCTGGCTCCAACAGCAGTGGTACAGTATTGGAAGAACGTTGTCCAGTGAGTTGTTCTTCCTATCTAAGTCTGCTAATACCTAGCAGGATGACTTCGTTCTAAAACGGATCGTCCAAGCTGGCGCAGGGGGCAGAGCATCGGAGTGGAGTGACGTCGACTGGCACGAACCCCCAGTTCAGTTGACCATGGTGGTGCATGGATGCTTGCTCCACTCATCAGATCATGATACTTTCAGTCCGGAGAAGTGAGGGAAGGGACTTAATGTGTGAGGGAAAGTGTGGGGGTGTGAGGGAGGATAGGAAGGTGTGGGG
>JAGKTI010010346.1:15404-28716 GCA_018397915.1 Birgus latro
TTGGCATATTTTTACTTATATACCTGCACATTATCTTATAATCATAATTGTGACATTATTACCCATCCTAGAACTATGGTAAAAGCCAATAAAAGTTACTACATTTTTTAGCAACACTGTAAAATATTTATGCCACGTTTCTGTATTGCCGTATAAGTATTTTATGCATAACAAGTTTTCTATTCTTTCATATAATACATACGTTAAAATTGTATTAATATGCGTTTATCTTATTTGCGATGCCTTTTACATATATAACAGCCGTTTCACATCGTGGGTTTGGGAAACAGCAACACTGTTCAAAGGTTGCTGCCCCACACCCTAGTGCCAGTTTAGATTTGTACCACCAGCCTTTAGGTGTACAGTACACAAGATCAGCTGAGGCATTGTAAATAAACACTGTCTTCTTAAGTTCACTGTCTTTATTTCCCAGATAATTCCATTTAATGTTTTCCATATTCACTTCACTATTATCACAAGCACTGAAGTTATATAAACTTTACTAATTGCAATTACACTTAATGCTTGACAATGCATCACTATTTTCACAAGTGCCAATGATATACAGCACTGCACTGACACTGAACTACACTCAAACTGAACTGACAGCCGACTAAACTTGCTCTAGTCTCCGCCCCATCCTTATGTAAACTTGCATTGTTCTAGAATCATCTACATTTTTCCAGTTCTGATGTATTCCAGAGAGAAGAAAAAGCACAGTTACCAACTCGGAGACAACCAAAACATGCAAGAGTTTTCTTACATTACATAACACTGTAAATTATTTAGCATACAAACTCATATCAAGTTACACAATTTAACAATCACATAAATAAAACATTATAGAGAAAAGAGCACAAATATTAATGCATAACTTACGAAATTACTACGCTCACAAACAGCAGGCAAACCGGCAACTCTGACTCGTACCGACGCTATGGGAAACAACGGGAAACGTCGAGAAGCTCCTTGACTACCTAACTGGCAAATCTCGCTTCTTAACATTACCCCCTCCCTAGTCCTTTGTCGTCCTGACAAAACTACACAATATATACAAGTATAATTATTTCTAATGAAACATCTAGCTATACACGAAATAATCCTTCAACTTCTTAGGTCTTCTATGCCACTTCCGACAATGCCCTCGTTCCTTCGCACAGTTCTCTCCTCCTGGAAGGTCTTGGTCCTCTTCCTAGTTCACTTCTTCCCTCGGGAAACTGTCACCATCCTCTTGCAATCCAGCTCCTTGGTCCTTCTCAATATCCTCAGCTGCAGGAGAGCATGATTCCTCAGAGATGTCCCACTTGTACTGTCCTGGCCCACGGTACTGCCACAGATGGTTCACATGTACCACCTTTGGGCAAGACTTCCTGCCTCCCCGAGTCTGATACGTTACGTCTGATAGGTGGTCCAACACAGTGTAAGGCCCATCCCATGAGCTCTGCAGCTTTGGTGACTGTCCCTTCTTTCGCTAATGATTGTATAACCAAACTTGGTCACCATCCTTGAAGTTCACCTCACTTGCCTTGGCATCATACTTGCACTCCATCACTTCTCCTGAAAACCTGAGGGGCCCCTTGCACTTGATGATGTACCTCAGTCAGCCTTCCCTGAAGATGCTTTGCATAGCTGAAGGTGTCTGTAGGGAGCTCTTCACCAGGTGGTCTTCCCATTAACAAGTCAATGGTGTTTTGCAGCTGTGTAGCTGGTAGACTCGTGGGATGCAGACCGATATGCCATCAGCAACGCAAGTAATTTCTGGTCCCATTCTGTTTGTCCATCAATGCAGTCCTTGGCCAGTTCTTGTCCCAGAGTCCAGTTGAATTTCTCCACCATCCCATCTGACTGTGGCTTTAGTGGTGTAGTCCTGGTCTTTTTGATCCCCAATAACTGGCAGCACTCGCGGACAACAGTAGACTCAAAGTTTCTTCCCTGGTCTGAATGTAGCTCTTGTGGCATCCCGAAATGACAGAAAAGCTGTTCCACCAACACCTGAGCAACAGTTGCAGCCTCTTGATCGGGGATGACATAGGCTTCTGGCCACGTTGTAAAGTAGTCCATGGTGACACATATTTACTGGTTTCCTCTTTCAGTGAGTAGCAAAGGTCCAGCAATATCCTCAGTGACCCTTTTCATCGGAGCACCCACTTGGTACAGCTGAAGAGGGGCGCAACCATGTTTCTTGGGTCTCATCTTGGCACAACACACATCACAGGCCTGACACCACTCTTGAACATCCTGGCGCATGCCAATCCAGTAGAACCTCTGTCGCAGCTGGCTTAGAGTTTTCTTCACTCCCAGGTGCCCACTAGTGATCTGGTTATGGGACTCATCCAAGATCTCAGACCTCATCTTCTTCGGAACCACCAGCTGCCAATACTTGCTGAGGCCATCGGATGTCTCCCACTGACACTCCAGTAGTCCGTTATTCAAACAGAGAAGGTCCCACTGACTACAATAGCTCTAGGTCACAGGGCTTTATTTGGAAACTTCTTCCCAAGATGGTCGCACTGCACTCCGCTACAGCCACTCTAGCACTGGCTGTAAATCTGCATCCTCCATCTGCATCCTCTTCAGGTCTTCTCCATCTGACGCTGGCCCTGTCACTGCAGTAAGGCGGCATTTCTTGCCAAAATTCCATTCGTACTACTGGTACACTGCTTGCTGTCTGTTCTTTTGTCTTCTCACAAACTATTCATCAAGGTTCTCTTGCATTTCCCGTGGTGGGGCTTCTTTGGAAAAACTGGCCAGTTGTTGCCTCTCATCACCAACCTTGACTAATTTACCCTCATCCTTCTCATTTGGACACTCATAGCTAATGTGTCTCACCTCATCACCTGTCCAACACTCATTTGTTGCAATTTGAGATTTCCTTGCACTGTTCCATTCGTGCTCCTTCTTGCATTTGTAACAATCCACCTTTTTTGTGTCCCAACTTCTCGCAGAACCAGCTACCTCCTCTGATCTTCTCCTATTCTCTCCTCCACTTGCAGTCCACTTCCCGATGTCCAGGTTTTTCATAGTTCCAGCACCTTCTTTCAAAATTTTCCATTTCCCATATACTGTATTTTTTTTTTTTAATGTGTCCGACTCTGGGCATAGGCTTCACAGCCTGCTATCAAGGCCCAGTAGTCCTCTTACATCCCATACACCTTTACACGTCACCACTTGGGCACTAACACCCACCGTCCATATTGAATACATGCTAGGGCTGTCTCATACAGGACTGGAGTACTAGTATTAGCGGGGGTATTTTCACGACATGTCAGCAGGTATTCTGGTAGATCAGTAAAGCCCGATTGAATTAAATTCAAATCCTGCAACTGTTCCCTGCCCCAGCGGGGATTTGAACCCGGGTCCGTTCGAACTGCAGGCCACCTCTCTACCGAGTGAGCCACAGACCTGCGCCTTTCTTGCCTTGAATCCTGCACTATGACCTGTCTGAAAAGTGGACGTACTGGACCTGATACAGGACTCAAATTCTAGAGCCCTGTCTAGTGCTTCTTGCATACTTCTTGGTTGTGCCTGCTTCACTTGCACTTTCAACTCTGCACTGTCAAGAGCATCGATGAACTGGTCCCTCAGAAGAATAGCCAACAGGTTAGGTTCTGCTCCAGGGTACACCTAGAATACCCAACACGTTAGGTGCTGCTCCAGGGTACATATGGCATACTCTCCAGGTCATGAGCAAGCTGCTGTAGGGTTTCTCCTCGAGCCCGTACACGCCTCCGGAATTTTGCTCTGTTAACCTCAGTCTGGTACATGGTTCCATATATGCTCTCCAGCACTTCTACTATGGACTGATAACTGTTCTCTCCATCACTGACATTGGCCCAGAATTTCCATTGCGGCACCTTTAAGGCTAGTAGCAAGCTGCACTGCTCTCTGCCAATCATCCTAACCATTCTGATCCGCAAGTCACTCAACTGTGCACGGTAAGCTTCCCAGGATACTCTACCATCAAATGCCTTAGGTTTCTTTTTAATTGGACCCCCATTATAGCCATGCACTTCACTGGCTTGAGGCCTGAAAACTGGGGCATCATAATTAAGGCCAGGACTTAAAACTTCTGCATTCTGATTATTCAACCTTGTAATGCTACCTTTAGATGCCTGGGATCTGTCAAGATTCACTATACACCGTCCATTCCTTTCATATGCTCCCTGTACATTAATCTGAGGCTCAGCAGTGCAGTATTTCTCTACAGCCTCAATTTTCTCACTAATTATCTTCACATGGTCAGCTTGTCTCCATTTGTTTATCTATATGCTGTCTGCACTCCATCACTACTTCCTCACTAATCTTCAGCTGGTTGTCCACGTGCTGTTTGCACTCCATCACTACTTCCTCACTAATTGTCTTCAACTGGTCGTCTGCATGCTGTTTACACTCCATCACATTATTGCTTACCTCATACTTCTGCTGCTCTAGCTTGGCATCTACTTCCTTCTTCATTTCCCCCATGAATGCATCAAGCTGTCCTTGCACCCTCAGTTGCACTTTCCTCTGTTGCTCCTGTAATGCCTCTTGAAGTTGTTCATATCGTTCTTTTTGATCTTCACATTGTGCCTCTAGTAGTTCACTCTGTGCATGCAACTGCCCCTTGATTTCGTTCCTGATTTCTTCACATTGGGCCTGTAATTGTGCATGGAGTTCTTTCTGTCCTTCATTCTGTGCCTGTAGTTGGGCACTTTGTGTTTTAAATGTTCTTTGAATTCTATCTTCTGTGCCAGTGACATTTCCTCCTCCTGCCCAGCTCGAGACCTTGTCTGCACACCACCTGCTTCCATGTCGAAGGTTAACCTCACTGCAGCCCTGAATAATCCACACTCCTGATACCAGTGTTACATCCCCGTCCCACACTGACACAGGCTCCAACAGCAGTAGTACAGTATTGGAAGGACGTTGCCCTGTGAGTTGCTCTTTCTGTGGACAAGATCAGCTGAGGCATTGTAAATAAACACTGGCTTCTTAAGTTCACTATCTTTATTTTCCAAATAATTCCACTTAATGCTTCCAACTTCACTTCACTATTCTCACAAGCACTGGTAGTAGGGTCAATAATCCAAGTTCCGTGGTAAGTAAAGTTTTATGGCTGATTTTGGGACTTTAATATATTTGCCACTAAATAAGCCCCCATGCCGGTCTGGGAAATCGGGGCATACTTAGGAGAGCGGGAAATCCAAAATAGCCGGCGGCGACCATATTGGAAAAATATTTTTTTAATCAAAGGGTCTAAATACCTCAGTAATACTCTTTTTCAGCTAAGTTGAGGGCGAGGAATCCATTTCCGATGTTTTTTTTTTTTTTGTGATTACAGGTCTCTTTGATGACAAAATCCAAGATGGCCGGTGTCACGAATTTTCTACATTGTAAAATCACATTAGTTAAATCGTGACATCCAGTGATTTTGTGAGGAGCAAATTAATATATACGATAATTTTTAGTTGTCAGGCTTTGCTCCGGGCCAATTGCGCATGCGCCGAGCTCCCACCCGCGCCGCGTCGAGATTCAAATCAGTCTGGTCTTAGTCACGGAAAGATTGGGTCGTACGCCTCTAGAGGCTCGAGTGAATTCTTTATTTCAGATCTCGGCTTGAATCGGCGTGTCTTCCCTAGTTCCCACCTTGTTGGTGATCGACTGCAGTACAGTCTCATCCATACCGATCAGTATTTTCTGGTTTTTTCCTAGGCTAAGCTTTTTGAAATATTTAGCCGTTATCTGAGTGTCTGAGCGAGTGAGTGCATTCCTTTACTTGATTTGAATTTCATGTAACGTAAATTCATTTCTTTGTAATTAATAAATTCACAGTTCTTTTCTTGAGCTTTGTTAAAGTTTATTAACTGTGTTTGATTACTCCACTCTATTATTTAATACAGTTTGCTACTCTGCGTTAGCACAACTTTTGAATTAAATCACGGCCGGTACTTAGGCCAGCTTTGGCATCACACTTTAAATCCGTTGTGCTAGCTAGGAGTTTGGCTCAGCCAAGAGCCTGTTATTATTATTATTATAATTTTTTTTTTATTGTTGGGGGGGGGAGAAGAAACTTTCTCGTAGGCCAACGGTACAATATTGCAGCCCAATAGAGCGTCTAGTTCTCTGCTGCGTGCCGTTGAGGAAGTTTGTAATTCTCGACCCTAGAGAATTGACATAGCACACTCAGCTATACATTGTATACCAATTATACAATATTTCATTATTTCTTGGGAATACTTAAATTTCCCCTGACATCTGGCGACACGCCAGAGTAAAACTCTCATTTTCCCCTGACAGCCGGCATTTAAAGCACCATAAATGCATTTTCTGTACTGAACATGTATGCATTTTGAATAATACATTTAATGTATGATCATTAAGCAATTGTCCATGAGAGAAAAATGAATGGAGAAACACCCAGGCACTTTGCTTTCAGTCAGATTCATCTTAGGATCTGTCAGACTCAGTCTCTGAGTCAGAATCACTATCAGCCTGCGGAGGTGAGGCACTGCAAGAGCAAGGGGAAGGGCAGGTTTTGTGTGATAAACTGGTCTACAGCAGCCACTGACCTGTTCCCAGCCATGACCGACAGGGGAGGGATGTTTTCTCAGCTCCGGGTGGTGCTGAATGTAGGCCAAGAAGTTAGTATGCATTATGTGCTGCTCTAGATTGTCATCATTAGGAGGCAGGTGTAACAGAGATTTCTTCTGCTTTTTCCACTTAGTTGCACGTGCCAAGTCCAGAGAAGGACTCCGTAGATCATCATACACGTAGCGGGTGACATAGGCCTTGAGGTCACCTAAGACATCCTCTTTCAAGGGAAGGCTTTCCCCACACTTTAAGAGGAGACGAGAGGCTTCACTACTCTTCTCCATCTTCTCATAGAGGGACTTCTTGCCATGGCCATAAAAGCAGCTGTTGGCAACGCAACCAGTCATGACATGGAATGGGATAAAACATTTGGCAATATCTTCATCAGTAAACATGCCTCTGCAGAAAAGCAGCTCCTTTTTCTTGATGCAGATAATGCCAGGGAGATCATGTGAAATGGCAGCTGCCTGGATGTACACATCTGTGTCCTATGCATCAATGACCACAGGGTCACTGTAGCCAGATGACCTCAGAGCTGTATAGAATGATAGCATGATGGTGTCAGCTTTACACTGATTGAAGCCCAAGTCATCTCTAGCATTGCCAGATGAGAGGCTCACACATTCCTCACCAACCGAGTAGAGCAGCTCCTGGTTGACTGACTGGGAAATTTCAGCGACCCGAGCCTTGATCAGGGTCTGGAGACACCTCTTGTTGCCAGCACTGCAAAGAATGGTCTTGAACTCATGGACTGAGGGATACTGGTCACTGAACTTGATGAAGACATTGGGAATATGACCTTGACCCTGGATGCGCAAATAATGCTCATCATCTTTGATGGACTCAGTGTGGTCATATGAATCATTGACACAGATAATGGCAATAGCATTCACATGACGTGCCAGGATCACGGAGGCTATTTTGTTTGTGTAGTCACTGTTTTCAAGGAACCAGCAACCTTCCTTCCCTGCTGCACCCTGTCCAGCACTTCACCTTCCAGCTTCCATCCTTACTCATCACACTGCCCAAGTACTTAAATGCACCCACATTCTCCATATCCTCCCCATCCCATCTCACTGTAAATTCACTGACTTCACTTCTCTCGAAGACCATCACTTTACTCTTCCCTACATTCACCTTTAGATTCCGTTTCTTGCACACTCTCCAAAACTCATCCACCAGTCCTTAAAGCTCCCCTTCGTCTTCACTCAACAACACAGTACCATACGCAAACAACAGTACAGGAAGTTTCCAAACACTGCCCTCTCTCACTAGGGCCGCTCCAACATCCACTGCCCGACCTTGTATCTCTTTTATAACCCCATCCATATACAGATTGAACAGCCATGGACATGACACATCCTTGTTTCAATCCAACCTTCAAATGGAAAAATTCACTCAGTTCGCCATCCACACGCACTGCAGCCTTAGCACCCTCATACACACTCTTCACGGCCTTCAGCAACTTCCCATCTACTCCATATATTCTTAATACTTTCCACAGTCCTTGTCTATCCACCCTGTCATATGCTTTCTCCAAATCCATGAAGGCCGCATACAACTTCTTCCCTTTCTCTAGAAACTTTCCCACTAAAGATCTGGTCTACACAACCTCTTCCCTTCCTAAAACCTCCCTGTTCTTGTCCAACTAATTTCTCTGTTATTTCCCTAACTCTGTCAATAAGTATCCTGCCATATACTTTTTCTGTTACACTTAGAAGACAAATGCCCCAATGATTACCACACACTTCTTTTTCCCCTTTTATGAAACGTTATTAAGTGTGGCAAAAGTGAGAAAAGATCAGATTGGGCTTATAAGTTAGGAAGATCAACCCTACACATATCAGAGAGGAAGAAAGACCTAGGAGTGATTATCAGTAGCAGACTATCTCCAGCTGACCACATCAGTGAGAAGGTACATCGCCCAAAGAAGTGATGACTCGCTTTCTTTAAGTTTTGGACAAAACTCCCTGGGTCTGGCAACGTTTATTTAGGAGACGGAAACAGTCTTTGCCTGCCCTGCAAACATTGTTTATGGTGTAAAAAAAACATAATCTTGCGAAAATACTTGTTAAGTTTAGCCTTTGTTTTCTTTTTCTTTTTTTTTATAGATCAATCAAAAAATAAATAAACAGTGACATCTGGCACGTTTTCACGACTCATGCCAGCAGTTACCAATGAAGCGATTTTCCCGCTAAATTTAGAAATTTCAAAAGAAGTCTAGCTGGTATAAAATTATTACATTTCTCTAGCTCTTTTTTTTCAGGTCTTGCCCATTTTTTTTTTAGGTCTTGCCCATTTTTTTGTTTAGGTCGCCCATTTTTTTCGTTAATTTCCTTTAGTCTGGCGGATTTTTACCGCATCTGAGACTAATTTAGAGGATTTCAATAATTTTTCCTTTGGCAACAGTGCACGGCAGGCCTTCCATCAGTCATTACCACGGCAGGAGAGGGAGGGGTTGTTTCGACCTTTGTCACAGTTTCCCTCCCCCTCCCCCTTATTTTTAATATAATGTTTTTGGTTTTATCTTCATTGTCGCATTCATGCTTTTGACTATCAACCTCTCCCTCTTTAGTTCTTCCATGCAACTGCCCTACATGTTTTATAACGTGTTGGAATTTCGCGTGAATAAAAATGACCAGTTTTCCGCTCATGATTGCACTGGTTTCACTAACGTCACTGAATGCCGGCAGATTAATTTGTTTCTTGATAGCAACACAAGTGGTAAGTGGTTGTTCTTGGGCACATGTATTAATCCGTCTGTCTTGGTCTTGTTCTACGAGGGGCTTCAGTAGCAAATTTCCAATGTTCTACCTCTATATCGCTTATCTATCTGTTAACTGTCAAGGTGCCAGTATATCTGTCTTACTGGAATATTTGCTAAATAAAGAGCAATAATCTGCTTGCACCGATAGGCTGTAGTTTCTTGTTGATCAATCTTACTTTCAGGCTTTCAGCACTTACGGGTTTACCCGCGTGAATATCATCCCGCATAGAGAATTAAATGTGGATAATGATATATCTTTAGATGTTTATTTTTCTGATTTGATGACACTAATGATTTCGAAATTACGATTATCTGCGGATTTTATTTTATGGGACATATTTCCTTCAGTATTGTTGATTTTGAATGGAAAATAAGTATTACGAGAGTTTCTCCGCATTTTAACCCTGAAATCGTTGAGCGACAGGGAGTGCGTTTCACATTCTTTCGTACTGCTAAGCCTCAACTTTAGTGTATTGTGGTTTCCTCTTCCGTAATGCGAGATATACACGGTAAAAACGCTAGTGTATTACTTTTTGGTGTTGTTTGCCCAAATATTGCTCTTTCCGGTGTGCAATATAGAAAATATAACATGGCCGTGACAGTTGCCAGATATCACTTTCTGAGCGAATAGTACTGGGAATCGGGACATCACTTCTTTGGGCGATTGTACGTAACATGTATACATTGCTTGCTAATGTGAGAATAGCATTCACATATAATAATGAAGACATGCTGAGAAAGATACTAACATCATTCATCAGACCAGCCCTGGAGTATGCATCAGTAATCTGGAATCCTGATCTCAAAAAAAAAGAAAAAAATACATTGATAAGATTGAAAAAGTACAAAGGGCAGCTACAAGATGGGCACCAAGCTTAAGGGATCTAAGCTACGATGAAAGACTAGAAAAACTGATGCTACCAGCACTACAGGCGAGAAGGAAACGAGAAGACATGATTACGCTATATGAATGCATCTCAGGGAAAGAGAAAATAGACATAAATTAATATATAACCTATGGGGAAGCATCAGCAAAAGGACACTGCAAAAAAGTACATAAAATGAGGGGCGATAAAGACGTAAGGAAATTCAGTTTCCCAAATACGGTAGTTGATTAGTGGAATGCATTAGTGGAATGCACTACCGAATGAAATAATGTGTGCCAAAACTATTCACAAATTTAGGAATATGTATGATAAAAATGGTTTAATGCACGGGACATACGAGCTTGACTCATTCCTGTAAAGATGCAGTTAGGTAAGAACACACACACACACAGAAAGACAGACACACGCCGACCAAAACAATACCACGCCTCACTGTCGGCAGCGTGGATATAAAGAACAAATATATCTCACCTGTTTTCGGTGCCTTTGTGAGCCTTGGCGGCCTGACAATGGTATAGTTGATATCAGGACAAGACGCCTCTAAGTAGTTCTCCATTTCTCTCATGTTAGTCAGCGTGGGTCGTATGAGTGGTACGATCACCCAGTTGGCCAGGAAGCCCATGCGAGCAGCTGACGACGCTGAAAATTAAAGTGGAGATGTGATGATGGTGGTGGTGGTAGTAGTAAAGGTGGTGGACTTAGCAGTAGTAGCAGTTGTTGTAGTAGTAGTAAGAATAAGAATGAGATTAAAAATATTACCGTACTAATACTTATACTAATGCTAACACTAATACTAATTATACTAATTAATAACCCAACGGCGGTGGCTGTGTGATCAGCCACAAAGCTGCTGACATAATTAGTGGACCAGGTAAGCGAAATTTTAGGGCAGAATTATGCTGTATCCTTTACCAGTAACGTACTTTGCACAGTGACAGAGATTCATAGACTGTTCAAAGGACAACTGCGACTTTTTTTTCCTCCCACTCGGTCAAGAATATGCTGTATTTTTATTTTATTAAATAAATCTTGTGAGTGAACATTAAGGAGACGCTTTCTACCTTGTCCAGTTTTAAAAGTCGCAAAGCAGAAATTAATCATCTGGTGGTTGCAAGAATAACAAATGGTACAAAAAGGTCACCATACTGAAAGGGTTAATGAAGGCTGTAATATCTCTCCTGTCTAGGTCCAAAAGTCACTCTGAAGATTAGTAGCTGTCTTTAAGTAGCAACAATATAATACGTAAGACGTCCTGGTTCCATTCAAGCTTGCTTGATACGACCCTTGTTTTACAGTTTGGCACAAAAGATATGTTATTCCACTGCTTGTTTCACACTTATGGCATGTCCGTCACCATCTTCCATGACACATTATGTTGGAGAGAATCATCTATGGGCAAAGAATCCTACCACGCCTCTCTCAGCAAATGAATCTTAGCCAGCAGCGGAAGGTGACATGGAAAATAGGTGTTTTTGTCCCCAGCTTTACAGAATAATAGCTTTGTGTGTGAGTGTGTGTGTGTTTCCGCCGCGATTTTTGCATCAAGTAATACATACAACTATCAGCACTGATTAGACCTCAGAGGCTCCAAAATATCATACACTTCTCATACACTGAAAAAAATATTCAAACCCGTTTATACATCAGAAGAAAAATATTAGTGCAGTGCCATTTTCTAATCCTTGCTGGAGAACACGATAAAAAATAAATAATAAGTATGGCACAGGAAGTTCCGGTGATATCCTTGTGATATGCAATTTTTCAAGAGAATCATGCAAATGGTGACACAAGCACCAGATTTGGCATGGCAATTCTCTAATGGTTACTAGTTAAGTCTGCCTGATTGGCCATTTAAAAATCCAAGATGTTGGCCATTATTCAAGATGGCCGCCGAATTGACCTTCAAAAGTTGATTTTTTAAAAATAGAAATTGATGTAGCTGGTCAATGTGAATGATTCTGTGTCGATATGTATGTTTTCAAGCATTCTCAGATGATTTTTTTTATATAGTTTTAAGTCCATTGTAACATTTTTATCAACAGGTCAGCAACTGAAAATGGGTGGTTCAGTACCTTCACTAAAAGCTTTCATCTGTGATGTAATTTACCAGTTCAGGGAAAGCAGTTGGGTATGTGTCCTTGTTCGGATGAAGCTCATGTGCTTCTTCTTGCTCATGAGCATTTTGGTGTGTTCTTTCTCAGTTGTACAGGTCTGCAAGGCTGCGAGGGTGATACTTCAGCTCTTGCGCCACAACATATCCTGCACTTAGTTTGGCAAGGAATTTTCCATCGTTAAGTGTCTTCGCACAATCATTCAGTCTTTTATTCAGTTCCATTGTTAGTGCATGACTTATGTCATCTCCCGAAGCTTCTTCCGACTGCTTTTTTACCCAACCCACCCCTAGAGCCCAACCAATTTTCAACTTGTCTTGTTTTGGCTCAAACATCCGCTTTTGGTGAGAAACATCGAAAATTCCATGAGAAAGCGCTCACCTGAAGTGGAAAATATCCTAAACAGATGAGGGATCCCTCACCTGGCTACGAGTTTCTATGACGCAGTGCTCCTAAAAGACGCTCCCTATGCAAGGGAAACTTAACCAAAACCACACAGCCTCGTAGATATATGTTTGTTTGGTACGAATTTATATGTAGTACAAGAGTATATTGCTTTTCACACAATACATATAGGCAATATAAGCATTGTTCCCTCACCAAACACATCAACATATTGCACCTACCTTGTTGATGTTACCTCCTCATTACTTCTGTTTATTACTAACTCTACATCAGGAATCACTTTCGCCTTGAATTTAGTTGTTGGAGAGACCATGGTGCTACATGTCTTTACTGGCCAGGTCACTGCTAACAGGTGAGCTGTGAGAAAATGGCTCACCCCCTGAGGGAGGGAGTTGCACAGGGTCAGGCAGTGTCACCACCTGGCTTGGGGTAGAGGAAGGTCTCCCACATATACCTACCAAAAATCACCTGTGAATCTTGAAAAATGTGCAAATGACGGGCCTTGCAATTGACTGATGTACGATGCACGTCGGTGGGTCTCAGCATGAAAAAAGTTGTGACGTGCATCGTAC
>JAGKTI010010347.1:8370-24962 GCA_018397915.1 Birgus latro
TTTCCCATTTTCTGTCTGTAGATGTTTAATTTTTGTAAATTATATTGTTTAAGCACCTTACAGACAATAATTTGTCTGAGAAGTTAAGAGAAATAAGGCAAAGACTAGTTGAACACTGAAGATCTCAAGTTTTAAGTTTTCAGCCGAGATCAGCCCTTGTTCCTCAGAAACCATGCCAACTAGAGTTTGAGTTCACAGTTTTGGTTGCTGTGCAAATGGGTACCATGTATCTTGGAATTGTGCAACTCAGGGGCCAGTGGACTTGCACTGTTTGTATTGTATCATATTGTTTATAAAAGCTCCAACATGCTTGCACGCATTAGTCTCGGCCACCTAATGGCAGCTGTCCACGCTGCTAATCTCTGGCAGCCTTCCTGTTCAGTCACTTATCTTTCAGGTCACAGTCTCTTAGCTCATCCCAGGTCTTTTTTAGTCTGCCTCTCACAACCTTACCCCTGATGATCACTCTCCTCACTTTCTGCACCTAGTTATCATCCTCCATGCTGTCTACATGTCCAAACCATCTCAGTCTGCCTTTCCTCATCTCAGCACCAATACACTCCAGTTCCACCCTTCCTCTCAACTCTTCAGTCATAACTTAGCCCCTCCAGGCCTTACATTGAAGGACACTGTACACATCTATCTAGTCACTGTCATTTCTGTACATTTGAGCTTATGAATAGTCTCTTCTTTTATTGCCCAGGTCTCACTACCATACAGCATTACACCCCTAACATATGTCGCATACAAAGATCCCTTAGCATGGAGGAAGAGCTCTCTCAATGTCAGGAGAGGCAACAGCTCTGTGAACTTCCTCCAACCACTCCTTACCTGAGCCAAAGCACTCAAGCTCCACCTCCAGCACATAAAATGTCTGCCAAATAACAAAACTTCCATACACTCAAAAGACTTACCAGCAAGATCAGTTCTTTCATTCCTGACCGTCTCTATATGGTCTCCCTGACACACTTCACACAAGAAATCAGCATTATCTCAGTCTTAATGACAGTATTGAGTGGTTACCCCTCTGTAATTGGAGACAAGATTACTACATGGGAAAATAAAGTACAGTAGTAGGTTAGTAGTTGCAATCCTATCCACATCTGAACATGAACCCAGTGGACTGCAGGCTGAAACTACTCTCTTGCAATCTGCCATCCTTCTTTAAGTGGATCGGGAGGGAATTGAGAAACATTTGTATAAAAAGGCAGCAGAGCCACCCAGGCATATTGGTGCTACCACATGAAGATTTCCCTTTCCAGCACTAGAATACAGTAAAACCTCCACACGGCAGCCTAACAGTCATAATAACAGCATGTGTGTCACACAACACATTTATCAAATGGTACTGGAATTCAGACATCTAAGTGTGTACCATTTCACTCTTCATTATTTAAAAAGTTTAAACAGTGTTTTATCAGTCATTAACCCTTTCGCGCACGGTACCGCAATTTGCGTTACATGTGGTGTGGTGTGCCAAAGCACAGGACCTCAAATCGCGTGAAAACGCGAAAAAAATTAACCATAAAATAAGTTTTCAGTCAATTTGCGTCAAATTTTGTAGCGTTCTAGCAGCCACGTGTCTCTCCCGAGGTAAGACCTTGGCAACACTGCAATGACTCATATGTGCCTGTACGTAGTGATAGAATCTTAGTGCTCCACTAGCAGCCAGACAGCAGGGTCGTGCTGTGTTGTGTTGTCCCTTTAAATCTGCCATTTTCCCCCTCCCACCCGAGGCTGAAGCCAATATTGAAATATTGTGAGTGTTCAGTGTCTTTTTTACTATACTGTGAAGTGATTGTGACTATTGAACATAGATATATTGTTTGTAAAGCACTGGGGCCCGTTATCAGCCGTTAGGCCTAGAGGCAGAGTCTGGTTTGTTATAGCGGGGTTTCCACTCACCCTGCCCATAAAATGATGTATTTTACCCTTATAGTGAAGCCATTACTTCTATCTGTGAAACATATAGTGCCTGAATAAGTGAAACAACTGACCTACCATAGCAGGCATTATGTTATGCCATAGAGATACATGGACATATGCATTAGTTGCTAAGGGAACAGGCAGTCTCTTACGCCATACAGTAGGGAAAGGAATAACAGAAGAGGCTGGGATGGAATCATGTGATAGTGTTTTATATTGTTTATGGTTCAGTGTGAAATATACGTATAAAATAGTGCAGCGAGTGTTCACCGAGAAATATTGAGTGCATTGACTGACAGCAGAAAGTTATGTAATGATCAGAGACAAGAAAATACACCACACAGCGACACATATATGACATTATATACGTATGTCGTGCAGCGAATGCTTGTGGAGAAATCTATTGTGTCCATCGCATGTGTTAGGCAAACGTGGTGCAAGGAACAGAGAATACGCCACACACACACATACACTCACACATGCATACACACACACACACACACACACACACACACACACACACACACACACACACACACACACACACACACACACACACCCATGCACACACACACAACTCACACACTACCTAACACACACAACTCACACACTACCTAACTCATCTTCAATTCCTTCAAGTTCCTGCCAGCAGCTCAACACCTCTGGAGCAAGTGAGTTATCCATATTTTGTTGATTTGTACATTGACCTGTTTCTACATTTCTATATTTTTTTCACAAATAAGTATTGTTTTTTACATATACACATATGAGATGGAAGAAAGTTCAGCTTTAGTAACAGTACCTAGAAAAAAGACTAGTGGAAATGTCGAGTTACTGAGAGCATTATCAAAGAGCTTATGATACTTCACGTGTATAATTTGTGTTAGAAAAAAATAATAATAATAAAACGTAACAAGCAAAAATATGTAAGTATTCGTGAGGCAGGGAAATTGAGCGTTTTTATCTCGCTTGCGGGCGAGGAAGAATGTTCTATCTTTGTTGTCCATTTACTCCAAAATTATTGAACGTATCAATTTCCTGTAAGAACCATGATAAAGATCAGTGAATTCTACGTATGTACAGGACATAACTATGTAATTTCTCTAATGAAAAGTTGTGGTTACATAGGCGGTTATTGTGCATGCATGATGAAAGTGCACCACGGCCATGAGTACCCTGTAGTTTTTTGCGATTTACTCGGAAACTATGAGGCGTATCAAAACAAAAAGGTATCAGGAGAAAGATTGTGAATTTCTACATAAGATAATGTAATAAAAACATAAGGTGTGTGGGAAAACTTCTGCAGTATACCTCCCTGAACAAAAATCATTTTTTTTTACAAAAATGGCTTTTAGTTTTTGGCTATTTTCTCGAAAACTACAAACCGCATCACAACCAGACATACCTCATTAGAAAGCCAATGAAATTCTCTATCAAAACTTAAAATAACATTTTTCTGTATGATGGAATACACTCGAACGACGATTTTGGGAAGTGAGATCATCTATCCAAAATGTTTATTCATGGCGGCCTTGTGTACTTTTATTCGCATTTTTCTGGTTTTTCTTTTGGCTTATCAGCTAGAACAAACATCGGTGAATAAGATGATGTGAGTTTCAGGGCAACATTTTGAGGTTTGGGTGGCGAAAATGAGGCGAGAATACATGTAATTTGCATACCGCGGGCTGCCAGCGGAGCGCGCGTGGGAGTAAAATCGTGAGCCGTGAAACATTAATAAAACTTTCGTACGCGAAAGGGTTAACAAAAGATGGAGGAACTAAGCAAACATTGGTATGGTTTTGGGCCCATACTCAGTACCTTGCTTAGGGATATGTTTACTTCATTTGGTAATGTCTCTCTCACTTTCCATGTCCACTTTAACAGAAATCAGTTGTCCACCAGCAGCAGGAGAAGTAGCAGGTGCAACCCCAGGTTCATCTGAATGTGAACCTTTTAGACCATAAGCCAAAGCTTCCCTCCTGCAGTCTACCATCCTCCTTTTGGGGGATAGGGAGGTACTTGAGGGATGTTTGAATAACCAGGCATCTCCCATGCCTGATTACATCATTGCCACCACATGATGGCATTGTCTCCAGCACCTGTATCCACCTTAAAGAAGATTTATTGTATTAGCAATGAATTTTAGGGGTACAGAATGTGTAACTTGCATCACTTAGGTAAGATGGATCAGGTGACCAGGTATTTAGAACACTAATAGCAGAGGCAACAGTAGTTTAATAGTCCTAACTTATTGTGTGTTGTACAGGTATTTGAAGAGGATAAACAGGTGCAGCTGCGACGTCATCTGCTGCGCACCCAGTGTACTGAGTTGGTGTCTGAAGTGCTTACCTACCTCGCCCACACCAGCCTCATTGATATTCCCAATGAAGCAGAACTAACCCCAGAGGTATGTCATGTTGTTGTAGGTCTCACCAGGTATCTCCCTGTACTGTTGTTGAGGAATATCATAGTGTTACATCAATTATTGTTTTTATTCTTACCTTCCTTTAACAATCTCTAATGTTATTCCCAGTGAAATAGACCTAACCCCAGAGTTAGCTATGTTGTCATAGCTGTCACCAGGTATGTCTTTGTATTATTGTTGAGGATTATCATAATGGTAGTTCAGTTATTTTGTTGAACCATGTCATGATATCTTCTGACTGACCAGATGATTACTCTAGGGCAAGCCGCAGTCCAACACACTTGAGAAGTTGTGTTACTGACTCAGTTTTATGAATGTTAGACAGTGTGACTTCATGGGATGTGTACAGTTGAAGAGAGTGCATATGTAGTAGGGAGAGTGGATGTAAGTAGGATGGTGAAATGAGTTTACATGAATGAGGCTGAATTTGGATGGCAGTGTGGTAAGCCAAGAAGACCGTGGATAGGTATGGTTTAGGAGTGTGTGAGAAAGCAAGGTATGAGGGTTGATGAGGCTAAGGAATGATGGGGAATCAAGTTGGTTTGATGAATTTTGTACAGAGAACAAAGAATGAGGGTTTGTTTCCCCTTCTTAACTTGTTAATCATCAGATTGACTCTGTATGATAGGTACTGTAATGTGAAGTGCATATTAGTATGTGCATATGGTTATGCATCTGTAAAGTACCTCCCAAAAATGTACATGTAGTTAAGCATGCGAGATGAGTCAGGATTCATATCCAGGGGCTGGAAGTATGAGTGTGGACCATTTCATTGAGCATGCAGTTGACTAGTTCTGTCGTGCTTTTCTCTTTCCGTGCTTTCTGAACTCTACTTCAAACCATCCTTAAGTGGAAAACGACGTCATGATGATGATGATGATGGTGGTGTAGGGTGCAGTTTTTTGTAAGGTATCATTGCCAACAAAAGTTGTGTTGCCTCTCCTTTTTTCATCAAGGACTTTGATAATTAGTCCGATGTGTATTGGTATTGTGATGAGGAGGGGTAGATCGAGATGGTGTGGCCATGTTGAGAGGATGGAGGATGACAGTTGGGTGTAAAAGGTGAGAAGTGTGTCGGCGGTAAGATTGTGAGAGTTAGGCTGAAAGACTGAAAAAGACCTGGAACGAGGTCATAGTGTGACCTCTGGGATAAGGGACTGAATAGGGAGGCCGCCAGAGATCAAGCAGCATCAAGAGCCACCATTTGGTAAACAAGGCTGACGCATGCAAGGATGTTAATGCCTTTATAAACAAAACAGTACGATATGATGAATTTAAGCTAGTGACAGTGATGACAGTGATCCATGGCCACATACAGTCATCAGTGTCAGTTGTTGCTAATTTATTAACTTAATTGTCAGAGTCATTGGAGAAATGACAGGACTTTTGTTGCTGACTTCACAATAGTAGAACAATGTATTCATACACTAAGTTGAAGCCCATGTAACCATCTGGCTACCCTGTAAGGATTAAACACATAGTATTGTACTTCTATAGTAATTTTTGTGACTGAGCCATCCTCACATAAAAAGAGGTGATATGCCTGATGAAGATTTATGATGCATACGGTACCATATATAGGTGGGTGGCAACAATTGACTCTGAGAAATGCTACCCTGAGAGTGAAGTGTGGCTGCAGGCTTGTTACCGAAAGTAGCTCAGCAATCAACACTTAGACAGGATGCCCAGCCACAAGTACATTAATGCCATTTCCAAGCTAAGACTTTAACATTATTACAAATCATTACAGTATTTCTTTTTGAAATTTATTTTCCTGAGAACAGTTTTCAGCAACTGTTGGGAAGTAATTACGGTAGCTGGTTTTGGCACTTGGTGTAACTTCTAGTCTGTAGAAAACATTGGCTGTACCATAGCAAACCTCAGTATGGCATCATTTTATTGTATATGATTGAAAGTGTTAACAAAAATATTTGGATGTAGCTTGGCCCTGCGGAGAGGATGGAGAATGAGAAACTGACTCAACAAATGTACATGAATGAGGTGGAAGGGACGAGGAGGAGGAGACTGAGATAGAGGGATTGAGTGAGAGATGAGAAATGGGGATGTGAATTGGAGGGAGGGCAGCCAAATGGCGGAGGATAGGATGACATGGAGGCAGTTTGTTTGTGGTTACCCCTTACAGGATGAGGTATCTGGCAGTAGATAGCTAGATGTACTGGGTGGGTATGTATAGATATATTTGTAGTATAATCTAATCTAATCTAATATTTTATACCTTTTTTTCCGTTACAGATGCGATTGAAGATAATAGGAAAGTTGGCTGAGGACATCCACGGTCCACTGATGAGTGTAAATAAAGCATTAATAGGGTCTGAGTTGGATGACTTTAATAAGACTGTAGATGATGCCATTGCAGCAGCCGGCATCATCATCAAGAAAAAAGACAACAAGAAAGACAGGTCATTATTTGTTTGTTTTCCATATCAGGCTAAGGAAATAACTAGGATAGAGCTGGATGCATGAGTTATGTATGAAGGAGCATAAGACAAGGGTTGGATATCCCCCAATTTGATATTTACTGGTGTAACTTATTGTGTCAGTTGTAAGCAAAGTGGACATATAAGAAAAAATACTTTAAAATATTTGCAGATATTTAGGCCTGTAAGGTGGACTCAGGATTCCAGGGGCTTGAATGGTGAGTGAATGAATGCCATCCCCATCATATTGAGCATACTTTTGATGGCTTTTTCTATTTCACATTTTTTATTTCCTAGTTTTTGGATGGTACCTCATCCTACCCATACATCCAATAAAAGTCACCATGATGATAATGATGATGGTGATGATGATGATGATGATTCCATGTGAAAATGACATGCTTCGTGTGTAAGGTGTAGTGGATTATACCCTATTTACCCTAGCATGGCCAAAAATTGCCATCTCACCTTTTTTGAGTACCAAGATGTAACAGTTGATAGACTGGGATATGATGGTAGTCACGAAGAACTAGAAAGTGCTATGGAGCCATAGCATTGTCTTATTCTGCCTCTGAGCTGTGTGAAAAAAGCTGCCAAAGGGAAAAACCCTGGGTGAAGATAAAGGTAATATGACTAAAGTAGGTGAAGTTTTGTCCCTGGTTTTACAGTACATGGATTTTAATCATTGTGCAAGAAGTACCATATGTCAGTCTATCTATCTATCTATTGCCAGACGGCTCAATCTCGCACGGGGTGGCCACAAACAAATCGCCTCCATGTCACTCTGTCCCCTGCCGTTTCACTACCACGCTCCCAACTCACACCCCCCTCTCTCATATACCTCTCCACTCAATCCCTCCATCTCATCCTCGGCCTCCCCCTCCCTCTCGCCCCCTCCACCTCACTCACATACACTCTCCTCGTCAGTCTTTCACTCTCCATCCTCTCCACATGCCCAAACCACCTTAACGTGTTTCTCCTACCGCTTCCCATCACGTCCACAACCACACCACAATGCTCCTTCACTTCCTCATTTGTTAGTCTGTCTCTCCATGTGACTCCACATGCTGCTCTCAAATAACTCATTTCCACTGCTGTCACTCTTGACTTCTGTCCTTCCAACAGGGTCCAAGCTTCACTTCCATATGTTAGAGTTGGTATCACAATACTGTCATGTAACAACTTTTTCACTTCCATGCTCACCTCCCTGTTTCTTATCACTGCTTTCAACGAACCAGCAATCTTCCTTCCCTGCTGCACCCTTTCGAGCACTTCACCCTCCAGACTTCCATCCTTACTCATCACATTGCCCAAGTACTTAAATTCACTCACATTCTCCATATCCTTCCCATCCAATCTCACTGTACATTCACTGGCTTCACTTCTCTCGAAGACCATCACTTTACTCTTCCCTACATTCACCTTTAGATTCCGTTTCTTACACACTCTCCCAAACTCATCTACCAAGCCTTGCAGCTCCCCTTCGTCTTCGCTCAACAACACAGTATCATCTGCAAACAACAGTACAGGGCGTTTCCAAACACTGCCCTCTCTCACTAGGGACGCTCCAACATCCACTGCCCGACCTTGTATCTCTTTTATAACCCCATCCATGTACAGATTGAACAACCATGGAGACATGACACATCCTTGTTTCAATCCAACCTTCAAATGGAATGATTCACTCAGTTTGCCATCCACACGCACTGCAGCCTTAGCACCCTCATGCATACTCTTCTCTGCCTTCAACAACTTCCCATCCACTCCATATATTCTTAATACCTTCCACAATCCTTGTCTATCCACCCTGTCATATGCTTTCTCCAGATCCATGAAGGCTGCATACAACTTCTTGCCCTTCTCTAGAAACTTTTCCACTAAGGATCTAAGAATGAATATCTGGTCTGCACAACCTCTTCCCTTTCTAAAACCTCCTTGTTCTTCTCCAACTAATTCCTTTGTAATTTCCCTAACTCTGTCAATAAGTATCCTACCATAAACTTTTCCTATTACACTGAGAAGGCAAATGCCCCTATGATTACCACACACTGCTTTTTCCCCTTTTCCTTTGTACAGAGGAATAATTATACCTGACTTCCAATCCTCCGGGACTCTACCCTCCTCCCAAGCCAATCTGCACACCTTTCACATCCATTCTATTACTATCTCTCCCCCATGCTTCAGCATTTCACCACACACTCCATCAATTCCTGGGGCTTTCCCCATTTTAACATTCTTCATTGCTTCCACCACTTCCATCCTACTGATTTCTTCTTCTCTTCTCACAACCCTCCTTCTGCCATTCCCCAGCCACTTATACTTGCATTACTTTCATTCTCTATGTTCAACAGTTCATTAAAGTGTTCTCTCCATCTGTTTACTTTTTCTCCCTTCTCCACTAGTAATCTACCATTTTTATCTTTCACACCCCCACTGACTTCGCTGGCACCCTGTCTAGCTCTCTTTACCTCCTTCCAGAACATTTTCTTACATTCCCTCCACTTTGCACTCAGATTCCTTCCAAATTCCTCATCCACTCTCTTCTTACTAATTTTTTCACCTCTCTCCTCCTCACTACATATAACTCTCTCGTCCGTCTCTCAGCTTCTTCAACACCTCTGTTCCTCATCCACTCATAATATGCTTTCTTCTCTTGTGCCACAGCCTCTCTCACCTCTTCAGTCCACCATGCTCTTCCCTGAACCCCCTTTCGTCCTCTCTTCATCCCACACACCACCTCACATGCTGCACAGATTTCTTCTGTGAATATCTTGCACACACCTTCCACGTCCCCCATCTGCTCCAATCTCTATTTACCCAGTCGCTCCTCCGCTTCCCCTTTATTTTCAGCCTTTATTCCATCCTCTTGTAACTTTTCTGCCCTCCTTGTAACAAATACTTCCTCCTGTCCTTCCCTTCTTCTCTTCCTCCATCTTGTTTGGATTCTGATTCTGGCCACCACCAAGTGGTGGTCAGAAAGTCCACTCCTCCAACCTCTATATACTCTTGCATCCATTACACATCTTCTCATCCTTTCATCCACACACACATAGTCAGTCATTGCCTTCCATTCATTCATTCCACCGTCCACTCTTCTCACCACTCGCCATGTATACCTATGGATCATTTTGTGCCTGAAGAGGGTATTAGCTGCCACCAACCCCCTCCCAGCACAAATGTCCACTAAAGCACTGCCATTGTCATCCGTCTCTGCAGGCACACCCCACTCACCAACCACTCCATCCACCTTCTCATTCCCTACTTTTCCATTCATATCTCCAATCAAGAACACTCTCTCATTCCTTTCAAACTTTTCCAAGCAGGCTTCCACATTTGTCCAGAACTCTTCTCTCACTCTAGTTACACGATCTTGCGTTGGCGCATACACACACACAGTTGCCCACATTTGTAGTCCAACTTTCATTCTTACCCACACAATCCTTGACCCAACTGATCCATACTCTCTTACATTCTCCTTCCATCTGTTGCTCACAGCAATACACACTCCCTCTTTCGCCCTCTCATTCTCACCTACTTCCACGCATATACCCCATCCATACTCCCATTCTCTCTCACTTTCATCTCGCCATTTAGTTTCAGTTATTCCACATATATCACTTTCGCACTCTCAAGCACCTGTACAATCTCTCTCTCTTTCATCTCATCATTCATACTCCTAACATTCCATGTTGCAGTCTTTACCACGTCCTTTGTCCGGTCCTTTTTCTTCAACTTTTGGTCAGTCCTGGTCCGAGGCTTCTTGTTCGTATTTTTAGTTAGTTAGTACCATATGTCCTTCATATAATTCACTTTTTTAAAATCCCGTTTTTGCTGAAGCCAACAATATATTACATAAAAATTATCAGTTTCCTTAATAGTTTATAGTACAGTACCAGTTTTGAGGAACAAGCAGCAATGCTTTCGAAGACATTTTGATGAAGTTTATAATCCTTGTGTTGTGCTGTGATTATAAAGATGTTACATGAGGTCTGGCCCTCTTTATGATCATGAAAACTTCCACTTGAGCATGGTTGTCTGGTGATAGCACTCCCATGTTTGAAAAGGCTGTAGATGTATGTGGTTCAGTTTAAAGCCTGGAGGTGGCCAGAGGTTTTTCTATCATATAAAATGCTACCAGGGATGTAGTTTTGTCATTTATTGTTTCATTCATTCATTCATTCATCATCCAATCCTACATTCATTGCCCCATGAGGAGCATAGAAGCCCAGGGCTAGGCAAGTTGGTCCTGACATTTAATATGAGAGTGACCAGCCTCACTCATCCCTGAGTGGCATTACGTGAGCCATAAACCCCAACCACCCCTTGGATGTAAACCTTCACCGGCTCAGTCTGATTGGAGCGCCGTAATTACTCACTAAATCACCAGGCGCTAAAATTTGGTTGTATGGTTACCACCCAGCATAGTAAATGGTTTCCTGGTGTACAGGAAACCATTTGGTGTGTCACTCAGTGTAGAGTCACCCACAGGCAGAAGGAAGAGGAAAGAATGAAGGAAATAAAGACAGAAGAGGGAGTGTAAAGAAGAGGATGGAAGGAAAGAAGGATGGATGAGAGGAGAGGGCAGACACCCGAGAGCAGCACTACAACAGATGAATGGATGGTGAGCGTCTCCACCTACCCATAAGTGTTTTGGATTGCAGTATTGTATCCTTATGCCACTATGCTCAAAAGAGAGTAAGATAGGATTGACAGTTATCATTGTCTTCTGTCCCTGCCACAGACAGGTGCTGTTGAGTCACCGTGCAGCGTTGGTGGAGCAGGTTGAGGGATCGTTGGATGCCCCCCTAACGCTACACCTGGCATGCCTTCTCCTGTTCCAGGCAGTAACAGGCTCACTCCTCACAGCATCTGGCAAGTTTGTCCCACAAATCTTGACATTCCTTAAGATGCACCTGCCACCTGACCAGTTCTCCACACTCCATCAGTACCAGGGTCAGTCACTTGACTTCTCTCACTTAGTTTGTGTATGCTTACTTATACTAGCACAGCTGAGTTTGTTGATTTTAGATAGAACAGATAGATTCTTCATGCACCATGAGTTGCATGGAGAGACAGATTAGTAAGGAAGTGAAGGAGCATTGTGGTGTTGATGTGGAATAGAGAAATACTCTTGAGATGGTTTGGCCATGTGGAGAGGATGGAGAGACTGACTAGAACAGTATATCTAAGTGAAATGGAGGGGGAAAGGGAGACTTAGGATGAGATGGAAGGATTGGGTGCAGATATTTAAGGGGGGTGTGGGGTGTGAGTTGGAGGGACAGCAGTCTAATAGCAGAGGACAGGATGATATGGAGGCAGTTAGTTTATGGTTACCTGTTATAAGATTAAGGCATCTTGTGGTAGGGGGATAGATGTAGTATTCAGTACAAACCCCAACACTGCAAGATAAAGTAATGTTTGTACTGTATAATTAATTTTTTTATGTAGTCATCCTTTTACATTGTTGGTTTGAAAATTTCTTGTATTGGCAAATCATAAATGTCGCAGGGGACAGGGCAACATGGAGGCAATTTGTTTGTGGCCACCTCTTACAGGATTTAGGCATCTGGCTATAGATAAGTAGACTTATGTGGCCCTTGATTTAGGTATAAGTGGTTCAAGTGATGATGATGATTCCATATTTACATGGTTACCCATACCATGCCTGTTTGTGGCTAATAGGATGATGGTTGTGATGATAATATAATTAATTTTGATGTTCATATGATACATCTGCACATCTGCACATGTGTTTCATGTAAATTCTTCTGATACATCTGCACATGCATTGTAAATACTTTTCTGTTTACATTTTTGTAGAGCTGGTGATCAAATCTCTGACTAGCAAGGGTGAAAGTGAGGAGACTGGCAACATTAAGCTGCAGTTGGAGGCACTCACACCAACAGTGAAAGAAATTGCCATAACATACAAGAAGCACACAGGCACACACAGCATTGATGAATAAGTAGCCAGTGTAAGTATTCAGCATGGTGTGAATTATTGTCTCCTGAGAATGTATATGGGTGAAAGAGGAAGGGGAGTATTTGAGAGAGTGAGAATGGTGTGTGAGGATAATGTAGCCTGGTGCCCCTGTTCAGGGGTTCCCAGGAGGGAGCAAGGCATAAAAAATGATGATGACGTCCTTATTGTTCTCGTCTGTAGTCAGTGTCTTGAATACTGGCTTAGGTTGTATTAATAACGCAGAAATAAGTATTAATAAGATCGAGGATGAGATGTAGGGATGGGGTGGAGAGGTATATGAGTGAGGAGGATGTAAGTTGGAGAGGGAGGGCAGCCTGATTGTGGAGAACAGAGTGACATGGAGGCATTTGTGGCCACCCTTTCTGGGATTCAGGTATCTGAATATAGATATGTTAGGAGAAACACATTCAGGTGGTTTGGCCATGAGGAGAGGATGGGGAGTGAGAGACTGATGAGGAGAGTGTATGTGAGTGAGGTGGAGGGGGGGGAGAGGGAGAGGTAGGTCAAGGATGAGATGGAGGGATGGAGTAGAGAGGAATATGAGAGAGGGGGGTGTGAGCTGGGAGCAGGGTAGTGAAATGGCCAGGGACAGGGCAGCATGTAGGCGAGAATATAGATACAGTAAAAGTCCAATAATTCAGCAGATGATTATTCAGTAGATCCGATATTTCAGCAGTTTTTAGAAAGTCGCATTTACTAAAATCTTTGATTGTTCAGCAGATATTCTGAATCATCTCAGCAGTCCAGGAAGTGTCATCTATTACTTGTAGGCCTACTGTGTCATTACACTTGTATACAGTATGTTCACTAATTTCTGTATTTTTCAGATTCAGGTACAGTATAGCAGTATATTGATAACAGTTTTTTACAGTATCGTACAGTATAAGTACTCACCCCAAACACATTGGTAATAATATAAGTAGTGATGACAGTGTTCACCAATACAGTAAGACCTCACTATAACAGACTAATTGGGGCTCAGGCCAGTCCGAAATATGCGAAATTCCGATAAAAGCGACATCTGGACTTACCCCTGCTAATCCGGACTTTTTCCGATATATCAGACATTAGTCCGGATTGCATCAGTGGTTTTCACCACCATTGCAGTATTGTACTGTGTTATACCTTCACTACATTAATCAAATGGTATAATAATACTGTATGTGCACTGAAAAACATGTCTTTTACTTGTCTTATTGTGGTGAACATAGCTGAAGTTGTCAGGCAGTCCGGACTGCTTTCTGGCTATATCGGACTTTTTCCGATATATAGGAGTTTAGTCCGGTAGCTCCTCGAGTCCGACAAAAGCGAATTCCGGTCTACTGAAGTCCGTTATATCGAGGTTTTACCGTACATATAAGGTACTGAGTGGGTAGGTTTTTCGATTACAGAGATACCCCGATTATCCGGGCTATATAGCGTGAAGGGGTGACTCAATAGTCCGAAATCCCGATTAATCTGGCGGAAACAAAAAACAAGTACTATTAGACTGATCTATTTACCGGTAAATGTACACTTAACGTGGCAGAAAGACCTTACCAAATCTTTGCATATGCATCCTGCTTGTTTCTGTATTTTTCTAGTTTCAGTTTGGTAAATTTCTTTATCTTGCTGAAAAATATCCTCTCTGTTATTATCATCATGTTCCTGAAGCTGTACAGTCGCGTTCGTGAGTCCTGATACACGTGTAATTGTCTTGTCTGCTGTTGTGTCCACCGTTGGTAGGATGTTGAACTATTTCACTTGCTAACCGACCAAATTATGTTCAGTGTATCAGGCAGTAAGCACAAAAGTTCCATATTCCAAAAGCAGTGAGCACTGCAATAGACAACAAAAACACCTGTGTATCGAGACTCATGAACGCGACTGTACCTATGATTGTTTCCAGTACAATGGAAGAATCTCAACATATTCAAGTGTGGATTTCATTTCCCAACTTCCAAACTGGAGATTAAGTTAGGTTAACTTATTAGGTGCAGTTAAGCTAAGTTAGGATAGGTTTGGTTAAACAATGAGATCAGAACAGTACCTTCCGCCATTACGTTAACTAACAACAAGAGTTGCACACCAACAGAACAGCTAAAAACAACGGGGAAACAGATTTAACAAGAAATGTTTATTTGCCAACCCAGAAACAATCAGAAAAACATAACGGAATATCAGGATGAACTGATTTGGTAAGGTGCTTTTACTGCTTACAGTAAAGCATATGTTTAGCCCCCTCAATGGCAGTGAGTTCAGAAATTTGCGTGCTCCCGTGGCAAGCCTTGGAACCATTTTTTCTAAGTTCTAAAATCAGTTTCTTTTCCTTACAGATGTGGTAAGACTCGTCTGGTGCACTTTTAATTTTTTCTTGTCCCTAAACCCATCTTCTGATTTGCTATGAATCGTGAAAGAATAAAATTAGGGCGCATGTTACATTAGCATTAAAGCTTATTGACGAAAACATCTGGGATGAAGTGACCACCTGGCTATTGGGATGGTACAGCAGGTTTGTATAACCATACCAGTGACCTTCGTTCCCTTCCCATAATTGTTCGCAGATTTTATAGCTCCCTAACTCAATGTCACGGACACCGGTGCAGTAATGCATTGTTCAAGGATGGCAGCTATGAAGGGGTTAATGGAAATACATAATTATTTGTATCAGTACTGTCTCAAACATACACATAACAACGAACGAAGAATGAGCAGTAAATGTACACTCAGCTGCAAAGAGCAGAAATAACTGTATGCTTTGTCGGTCTGAAATGTGTTGGGAACCGCGACATTGAACAAAAAATGTGGGATGCTAACTTATGAGAAGACGTGAGACGAAAGTTTTTTTTTTTCTTCTGACTAGTAAACATTTTTGCTCCATTTCGTCCCCTAAAATTGTGAAACCTATAAATTTTCGTGTAAGCATACAGCCTTATGACCTTGCCAAGTCAATATATATTCCTTTAGTTTGTTTTCTGTATTTTTCTGCCTATTTTGAGGGTGGTAAATTACCTTTCTCTCGCAGCAAGATTTCCTTTCTTATTATCATAATGTTCCTTAAGCCTTACCTACTCTTGTTTTCGGCATAAAGGAAGAAACTTGCTCAAAATTAAGGGGCATTTTACATTAGCGTTTAAACATATCGGCGAAGACATCTGAGAGGAAGTGACCCCCCTAGCTGCTTGAGACAGTAGAGTGGGTCATGTAAACATATCAGTGACCTTCGATCCCTTCCCAAAATTGCTCGCAGTTTTTTTTTTTATAGCTTTTAACTCACCGTCACTGACACTGGTACAGTAAAGCATCGTTCAAGGCCGACAACTATGAAGAGGTTAATGGAATACATTATTGTTTGCATCAGTACTCTCTCTTTCACACACACACTTAAGAACGAACAAAAGAATGAACATAATGTACACTTAACTGAAAGAGACAGAAATAATTATATGCTCTGCCAGTCTGAAATGAGAAGTGCAATACCTAACGAAGATTGTGAAACTGAATGCTAACCTAAGAGAACACGTGAGATGGTAAAGTAATTTTTTTCTGATTAGCAAACATTTCTGTTCCATTTCGTCCCCTAAAATTGTGAAACCCATAAATTTTCGTCTAAGCATACAGCCTAAAGACTTTACCAGTTCAATTCATATTCCTCTAGTTTGTTTTCTGTATTATTCTACTTTGAATTTGGTAATAATTACCTTCTCTTGCTGAAAGATTTCCTCCTTTATCATCATCACGTTCTTTAGGCCGTACCTACGACTGTTTCTGGCACAGTGGAAGAAACTTATTCAGCGTAATAAGAAGTGGATTTCAATTAGAAGTGGATTTCGTTTCCCAA
>JAGKTI010010348.1:0-28699 GCA_018397915.1 Birgus latro
TCCTGAAGGTTGTCTTACGAGGTCTCCCAGGCTTGGGAAGTGGAGTGGGAGGAATGGCCTCCCCACTGTCCTTGAACCGCTTCACCAGTCTCTGCACTGTCCTTGAACCGCTTCACCAGTCTCTGCACTGTCCTCAGTCTAACACCATCTGATTTGCAATAAATGGGAGTTTGTGGCCAGCTTTGTATAAAGTAATCAGTTCCACACGTTTGTCCTTGCTTGTGGTTACTTTAGGCATGATGAAAATGTGGTAGGTAACCAAATAACTGTGTTATTTGAGTCAAAACATGCCCTTGTGGTGCATCACACACAGAGACAATCCTCTTCCTGTGGCTGCCCAAACATTACTGAGCCTGCTCCTGTGGTGCCAAACCTATCAAGCAGGGTTGCCAGCTCCCGTTGAAAAAGCGTCAGCTCATTTTGCATCACAGGGGAAGGTAGTATTGACCCTACTTCACTTAACGCGAAAAAGAATGAAGTCGGCAAAAAAAGTCAATACTTTCCACGCCTACTGTACACTAAAATATAAACTATGGATACATTAAAAGAAAACTTTTTCCCTATACATTTCCATAAATATGATTAGAAATAAATGGAGGCTAATGAATGTAGAAATCTGTACAAGTAAATAAAAAAAACTGTACAAGGAAATAAAATAAAAGCTTAAAAAATAAAATTAAACTTAGTGCTATCTCTTCGCAAATTCCTTGCGAGACTACAATAGAAATTCTGAGTAGGCTATATTGCCAAAAGTTTTCCATTTACCCAAACAAGTATTTCTGAGTGCACATAATCAATTTCATTACTACACAAAATCAGCTTGATCAGTGCACAAATCAGATTGATCACTGCACACTTATTTTAAACCCTGCTGCATCCTGCATATTGTCCTGCTCACAGTTTCTACAGAAGGGAAAGAAGTTGTATGCAGCCTTCATGGATTTGGAGAAAGCTTATGACAGGGTGGAGAGACAAGGATTGTAGAAGGTATTAAGAATATATGGAGTAGATGGGAAGTTGTTGAACGCCGTGAAGAGTTATGTGTGAGAGTGCTAAGGCTGCAGTGCGTGTGGATAGTGAACTGAGAAAATTTTTCAATTTGAAAGCTGGATTGAAACAGAGATGTGTCATGTCTCCATGGTTGTTTAATCTGTATAAAGATGGGGTTATAAATGAGATACAAGGCAGGTTAATGGATCTTGGGGTGGCTCTAGTGAGAGAGGGCGGTGTTTGGAAACTCCCTGTATTGTTGTTTGCAGATGATACTGTGTTGTTAAGTGAAGACGAAGGGGATCTGCAAGGCTTGATGGATGAATCTGGGAGTGTGTGTAAGAAATGGAATCTAAAGGTGAATGTAGGGATGAGTAAAGTTATGGTCTTCGAGAAAAGTGAAGTCAGTGAATGTACAGTGAGACTGGATGAAGAGGAAATGGAAAATGTGAGTGCATTTAAGTACTTGGGTACTGCGATGAGTAAGGATGGAAGTTTAGAGGGTGAACTGATTGAAAGGGCACAAAAAGGAAGAAAAGTTGCTGGTTCCTTGAAAGCAGCGATAAGAAACAGGGAAGCGAGCATGGAAGTGAAAAAGTTACTACATGACAATACTGCGATACCAACTCCAAAGTATGGAAATGAAGCTTGGACCTTGGAGGGACAGAAGTCAAGAGTGAGAGCAGTGGAAATCAATTATTTGAGAGGAGCATGTGGAGTCACATGGAGAGGCTGACTGACAAATGAGGAAGTGAAGGAGCGATGTGATGTGGATGTGGATGTGATAGGAAGCGTTAGGAGAAACACATTATGGTGGCTTGACCACGTGGAGAGGATGGAGAGTGAGAGACTGACGAGGAAGGTGTATGTGAGTGAAGTGGAGCGGGGGAGAGGAAGGGGGAGCCAAGGATGAGATGGAGGGATGGAGTGGAGAGGTATATGAGAGAGTGGGGTGTGAGATGGGAGCAGGGCAGTGAAATGGCGGGGGACAGGGCGACATGGAGGCAATTTGTTTGTGGCCACCCCTTACGATTAAGGCGTCTGGCAATAGATAGATAGACTATGGAAGTAGCCACATAAGTAGCCTAACCGTAATAACAAGGCGCCCATATATAATACAAAATAGCCCAAAAAGTAGCAAGTAGCTGACAACCAGCAAAAGTAACCCAATCCGGTACTTTTTGCCCAATATGGCAACCCTGCTCTGTGTTTAAATACTGGCAATGCTGCCACCTGGTATGTGCCGGTGAATATACTGTAATAGAAAGTCTTCAACGCAAGCATGGGTTTTTATGATGAACAAGTGCTTGTAACTTTTTACTGCCCTTTATTTTGTGTTAACTTATATTCTTTGGGCATGAATCATGCTGATAATTTGTATGCAATTAAGTAATTTGAGGACAAACCCAACTCTGTTTACATATTGACAGTGCTGCCGCATGGTGTATATTGGTGAATATATATGAAATTCCTCACTGCCAACATGGACTTATAGGAGGAGCAAGCATTTGTTTCATTATTTTGGTCTGCGTTTTTTGTCATTTTATATTCTCTCCTTAAATCATGTTGATACTTTACATGCACTCCAAGTGACTTGAGAAGAAACACAGCTGGGTCCAGCTCAACAATGAAGAAGGGTGGACAGAAGCAATTTATGATGTATTATAGATTTTCTCATTAATATACTGTAGTAGGTTGTTGAACAATACTCAATAGAAATACTAAGAGGGGAATATGTATATACAAACTGACCTGACTCAAACTCAGTAAAGAAGCTGAAGGATGGACTGATGAAAATTTGTCATGTTTATATGTATGTGTCGTACAATACAGATTTTCACTTCGTCTTTATTTCTTATTTATTTATTTTTTTTAATGCAAGGAAGAAGGAACCAAAGAGCAAGGCCTGCATACTGTTCCTTCCAAGAAAAAGTAAAAACAATACAAAAGAGAGCCAAATTCAAGAGTGGGTTAGAGCGCTCCGCTCTGGACGTAGGGTCGGAGGATCGAATCCACCCAAGGGTCATTGGTAGACATCAGGAAGGGCATCCGGTCATAAAATGCTACACGCTCCAGTCCAAAAAGGCCGACGCATGCAAGCATGTTGCAGCCTTCAAAAACGAAACGAAACGAAATGGACACACTGCGTTTGAAAGACTGGAGATCATAGGAAGTAGGGGATACAGACAGAGGGAGACCATTCCAGAGTTGACCAGTTGCATAAATGAAGGACTGGAAGTAATGGTTAACTCTTGCATTAGAGAGTTGGACAGAAAAGGGATGAGAGTTTGTTGCTAGGCGAGTACAACGTGCCCGTCGTAGAGGTAGAGGGATGCAATCAGACAGTTCAGAGGAACAGTGACCACTGAAGTGCGGCGAAGAGACAAAGGTTGAAGGGAATCAATAAGAGGAGGAGAGTTAATGAGACGAAAAGCCTTTGACTCCACCCTATTGAGAAGAGCTGCATGTCGGGACCCTCCCCACACATGAGAGTTGTACTCCATACACGGGTGAATAAAACCCGTGTACAAGGTCAACAACTGTGCAGCAGTAAAGAAAGTTCGGAGTCAGATTAGCACACCTAATCTCTTGGAAGCAGATTTCACAAGAGATGTAATATGTTCTTTCCAAGACAAATCCCGAGAGAATGAAACCCCAAGCATGTTCAAGGATGATGCAGGACTGAGCTGGACATTATTAAACATTAGTGGGTAATCCTGAGGAAGATTTTGTCGGGTTGATAAGTGTAAGAACTGAGTTTTTGATATATTAAAAATAACAAGATTATTTTTACCCCAATCACAGATACGAGCCAAGTCAGACATTAGGTGTGCCATAGCCTCATCCCTTGTTTGCTGAAGTAACTGCTGAGATGGACGTTGCGGAAATCGAATGGAAAGGTGAAGGGTGGAATCATCAGCATATGAGTGGATAGGGTTAGATGTACAGCTTAGAAGGTCATTGATGAATAAAAGGAAGAGAGTTGGTGATAGGACAGAGCTCTGAGGAACACCACTGTTGACAGGTCTAGGAGAAGAACGATGGCCGTCAACTACAGCAGCTATAGAATGACCAGAAAGGAAGCTAGAGATGAAGGAACAGATAGAAGGATAGAAACCGTAGGAGGGCAGTTTGGAAATCAAAGATTTATGCCAGACTCGATCGAAAGCCTTTGTGATGTCAAGTGCAAAGGCAAAGCTTTCGCCAAAGTCCCGAAAGGAGGATGACCAGGAATCTGAAAGGTAGATGAGAAGATCGCCAGTGGAGCGTCCCTGACAGAACCCATACTGACGATCAGAAAGAAGGTTGTGACAGGAAAGATGCTTTAAAATTTTTCTGTTAAGAACTGATTCGAAAACTTTTGAGACACAGGATGTTAAAGTAATTGAATGATAGTTAGAGGGTTGGGAATGGTCACCCTTCTTTGGGACTGGCTGAATGAGAGCAAGCTTCCAGCAAGAAGGAAAGGTACAAGTTGATAGACAAAGGCGAAAGAGTTTACCTAGGCAGGGTGTAAGCACAGAAGCACAGGAGGACAACAGGAGGGACTCCATCAGGACCATATGCCTTGTTAATATTGAGGCCAGTGATGGCAGAAAATACATCAGCTGAAGAAATTTTAATGCCAGTCATGAGGAAGTCTGAGGGGGGAAGTGATGGAGGAACAGCACCGGAATCGTCTAAGGTAGAATTGGAGGAGAAAGTCTGAGCGAAGAGATCTGCTTTATCAGTAGAAGAAATAGCTACAGAGCCATCAGAGTAGAAAAGAGGAGGGAAGGATGATGAGGTAAAGTTGTTAGAAAGGTTTTTGGCAAGGTGCCAAAAGAAACGAGAAAAATTCGAGTTGGAGAGTTCGGAACATCTAGCAAGGATTAAATTATTTTTAGCAGAGGGAAGAACAGACTTAGCACGATTCCGGGCAGAAATATAAAAAAGATGTGATTCAGGGGTGGGTTGGCTCCGGTACCTTTTAAAGGCCCTCTCCTTGTTGCGGACAGCATTAGAACAAGCGTGATTAAACCAAGGCCCTCTTGCATTAGTCAGAGGATATGAGAAAGGAATGTATGCTTCCATGCCCGAGAGAATAACCTCCGTAATGCGCAAGGCACACTCAGACAGTTCCCTGCCATGGAAGCAATAATCATTCCAAGGAATATCAAAGAATTACTGCCTGAGGGCCTCCCAATCTGCAGCTCCAAAGTGCCACAGGCGGCGTTTCTTTGGAGGGTACACAGGCAGTACCGGAGTGATAGGACAGGTTAAGGTAATAAGGTTATGATCGGAGGAGCCCAACGGACAGAAAAGATTAACAATGTAAGCAGAAGGATTAGTTGTTAGGAAAAGGTCAAGAATGTTGGAACTCTCTCCAAGGCAGTCAGGGACACGGGTAGGGTGCTGTACAAGCTGCTCTAGGTCATTAAGGATAGAAAAGATGTAGGCTTGTTCACCAGGTGGATCAGTGAAAGGAGAGGAGAGCCAAAGGTGGTGGTGAACACTGAAATCTCCTAAAATGGAGGTTTCAGAGAAAGGAGAAATGGATAGAATGTGTTCCATCGTAGAAGTAAGATAGTCAAAGAACTTTTGATAGTCAGTAGAATTAGGAGATAAGTAAACAGCACAGATATATTTAGTCTGAGAATGAAAGGACAGCCGAAGCCAGAAAGTAAAGAATTCAGAAGAATCAAGTTCAGGAACATGAGAGCAAGATAGATCGTTGCGTACATATACACAACAGCCACCTTTGGCTTTGAAATGAGAATAGAGAAAGTAGGAGGATGCAGAAAAGGGTTTGCTATCAGTTGTCTAAGACAGCTGAGTCTCAGAGAGAAAGAGAAGGTGAGGTTTAGAGGAGAAGAGGCGGTGCTCAACAGAGCGAAAGTTAGAGGAAAGGCCGCGAATGTTACAGAAATGAAGAAGGAGTGAGTCAGACAGGGGATCCAGGCAGCTCCGTGAGTCGTCACCGGGAGAGGAGCGGATGGTGGGGGTATTTATGGTCCCCCCCCCGGGGACTCCGAGGCATGATAATTGGGTATAGAGGGTGAGAGGTGTTAATATTGGGGGAGGGGTTGGGAGGGATAGACCGAGAAAGACATGGGACGAGGTCATTAAGTGTGACTTAAGGGTTAAGGGACTGAACAGGGAGGCTGCCAGGGATCGAGCAGCGTGGAGAGCCGCCATTAGGTGACCAAGGCCGGCGCATGCAAGCATGTTGGAGCCTTCAAAAACGAAAACGAGTTTTAACAAATTTTGAAAAGGAAGTGTAGTGTGTAGCATGCATGTAGTTTGGTGTTGATAGTTAGAGAAACTTGTATTGGAGAGCATGCTGGTCTACTCTCTGTGTTACTGAGACACTGAAAAAGTTCAGCAAAGGGGGTTGGTCAGGAACAAGTCCTGAGGGCTGATGAAACGGGAGCTCCAGCTCTCCCTGTCATCAGCCTTCCAGCCACCTTGGGAATACTGCCCTGCTCGACTGGTGCTAAAGTCTACTCCACATTTGGCAAAAATGACACTAATAACTGACAAACAGTACTAAATGGAGATACTTAAAGGCGACTATGCATTTGAGTGAATGTGTAATGTGTAATAGGAAAAGAATATGGTATTATACTTATTGACAGAGTTAGGGAAATTACAGAGGAATTAGTTGGAGAAGAACAAGGAGGTTTTAGGAAGGGAAGAGGTTGTGTAGACCAGATATTCATTCTTAGATCCCTAGTGGAAAAGTTTCTAGAGAAGGGCAAGAAGTTATATGCAGCCTTCATGGATCTGGAGAAAGCATATGACAGGGTGGATAGACAAGGTTTGTGGAAGGTATTAAGAATATATGGAGTGGATGGGAAGTTGTTGAAGGCAGTGAAGAGTATGTATGAGGGTTCTAAGGCTGCAGTGTGTGTGGATGGCAAACTGAGTGAATCTTTCCATTTGAAGGTTGGATTGAAACAAGGATGTGTCATGTCTCCATGGTTGTTCAATCTGTACATGGATTGGGTTATAAAAGAGATACAAGGTCGGGCAGTGGATGTTGGAGCGGCCCTAGTGAGAGAGGGCAGTGTTTGGAAACTCCCTGTACTGTTGTTTGCAGATGATACTGTGTTGTTGAGCGAAGGTGAAGGGGAGCTGCAAGGCTTGGTAGATGAGTTTGGGAGAGCGTGTAAGAAATGGAATCTAAAGGTGAATGTAAGGAAGAGTAAAGTGATGGTCTTCGAGAGAAGTGAAGCCAGTGAATGTACAATGAGATTGGATGGGAAGGATATGGAGAATGTGAGTGAATTTAAGTACTTGGGCAGTGTGATGAGTAAGGATGGAAGTCTGGAGGGTGAAGTGATCGAAAGGGTGTAGCAGGGAAGGAAGGTTGCTGGTTCGTTGAAAGCAGTGATAAGAAATAGGGAGGTGAGCATGGAATGTGAAAAAGTTGTTACATGACAGTATTGTGATATCGACTCTTAACATATGGAAGTGAAGCTTGGACCCTGTTGGAAGGACAGAAGTCAAGAGTGAGAGCAGTGGAAATGAGTTATTTGAGAGGAGCATGTGGAGTCACATGGAGAGACAGACTAACAAATGAGGAAGTGAAGGAGCGTTGTGGTGTGGTTGAGGACGTGATGGGAAGCGTTAGGAGAAACACGTTAAGGTGGTTTGGGCATGTAGAGAGGATGGAGAGTGGAAGACTGACGAGGAGAGTGTATGTGAGTGAGGTGGAGGGGGCGAGAGGGAGGGGGAGGCCGAGGATGAGATGGAGGGATGGAGTGGAGAGGTATATGAGAGAGGGGGGTGTGAGTTGGGAGCGTGGTAGTGAAATGGCAGGGGACAGAGTGACATGGAGGCGATTTGTTTGTGGCCATCCCGTGCGGAATTGAGGTGTCTGGCAACAGATAGATAGATAGATAGACTATATCAATCAAGCTAAGGTTTTAGTGGGTGTTGGTTTGGGTCAAAAATTTTTTCTCTTTAGACTTTCTTTTCCAAAATCAGGGTGTGTCTTATATAGTGCAATATCTTATATGCCATGAAATAGGGTATATAAAAACAAAGAAGTAAAAGGGATAAAGGAAGTGAACAGAAAAGTAAAAGTAATAAAGGAAATGGGGAAGGTAGGTGAGATATGCAACTTTAAGGCTATGTATAATGGATCGGCTGCTAGCCACGAAAATGAAGTTGAGTCTATATGTAAAAAGAGAAGACTCTGGACATCATAGGTCCCACCAAAACCAAACTGAACAATGACTGTGATATGAATGTACTAGGATGGAATGACCATATGCAAGCTGACAGGGAAAACAAATCTGGTGGAGGTGTGCTGATTATGACTCATAAAATAAAAATGACATGAAGGGCAGATCTTGGAAATAACACAGCAGAGGTGATAAAGGTGGAAATTATAGAAGATCAGGGTATACAACTGGATATAACTAGAATGTACTGTATATGCCTCCTCAAACAAGAATGTGGAGAAGAGAGGAATATGAACATCTGAGGAGAGAGTCCCTAGACATGTTAGCAAAATTGACTAGAAAAAACAACAGACTGGTGAAGATGGGATTTTTATTGCATGGAGGTGAACTGGGAACGACTGGATGAAGGGACAAATAAAGAATCTTAGGAATACAAAGTAATGAACAAGAGGATTGAAAATATGCTAACTCAACATATCATTAAAAATACTGTACAAGAATTAGAAGAGATGACAGACCACCAATGTTGGATTTGATATTTACAAAAGATTTCAATGATGTGTTTAATTTAAGATACCAGTGTCCCTTGGGGAAAAGTTACCATTTGATCACTGAAATGCTGTGTGTGGATGAGAGATACGGGAGTGGGAGAAGAAACAAATAAACAGGCTAGATGAAACCATGGAAAAGTAGACTTTGACTCCCGAGGACAGTATTTTGGTAATGCAGATTGGAGCAGAATGACAATGATGGACAGTATCCAGGAGAATATGTAATTACAATGAATGTGTATGAAGTGGGTATCAGTAGATATATCCAAAAATTTGCTACCCAAATGGATAGGAAAAAGGAATTGTTTAATTACAGATATAGGAAGGCACAAGAAGAAAGACATACAGCATGGAATAGGTTACAAAAAAGGCATACCGTGCAAAAGTATGGAATGAATACTGTACAAGGAGGAAAGAAATCACTATTAAAGGGAACAGTGAGGAGAAATGAAATATGAGAAGGATAGAGTAACTGAAATTAAGAAAAAACCTAAACTGTTCCAAAACTATTCCACAAATATGTAAATGACAAGATGAAAGTGAGGGATATTATGGTGAGACTGAGAGATGGATATGTGACATACGATAAGGATGAGGATGTGAATGAGATTATGAACAACAGGCTACATACAGCATTCAAATGAAGGTGAATTTATGGGATCAGTCAAAGAAAGGAGAGCTCAGCAGTTAATTGAGATAGTAGCTGACAGAAATTAAATGTTACGAATGATGAGTGAATCAGATGTGAGAAAGGCCGTGAGGCCAGATGAGACTGCTGGATGGATATTAAAAGAATATGCACATCAACTGGTGCAGCCAATTTATATTATCATTTGTTTAATGAACATCAGACAGTTGCAAATACACTGGAAAGGGGCAAATATAGTGCCAATTTATCAGGGTGATATAAATGATCCACTAAATTGTATGCCAGGATCCCTCACCAGGGCAGTTTGCAAACTGTGTGAAAATATTATCAGAAAAAGGTGGATTAAGTTCGAGAAAATGAGGTAATAATAGCAACAACTTGGATTCAGGGAAGGCTCATCATGTGTGACAAACTTCCTGAGTTTTTACAGCAGAGTGGTGGATATCATGCAGGAAAGAAAAGGCTGGGTAGAATGTATCTGTCTAAATTTGAAGAAGGCATTTGAAAGGGTGCCACACAAAAGATTGGTATGGAAATAACAGTAAAAAATATTGGAGGAGTGAATGGGGAATTGTTAAAATGGATACAGAATTATTTACTGGGCGACAAATGAGAAGAGACAAGTATTCCATCAGAAGAGTGTGACTAGAGGAGAGCAACAAGGTTCAGTTTCAGTTTTGGCTCCAATGATGTTTTTGATATATGTAAATGGTATGCCTGAAGGCTTAAGCAGTCATATGAATAAGTTTACAAATAATGCAAAACTTATGAAGAGAATCCAGAATGGTGACAGATGCGTGGAGTTGCAAAATGACTTGGATCAGTTGTACAGTTGGTGCAAGACTTGGAAAATGGAGTTTAAAGAAAAAATGCAATGTCCTAAAAATAGGAATAAGTGGTAATGGACCTAGTTATGAGTATAAAATGGGAAGAGAGAGGATCAGCAAAGCAAAGGAAGAGGAAGACCTAGGACTGACCCTACAGGAAAGTCTATCATTAAAGAAGCATATAAGATCATTGGAGAGGCATAAAGATTGATGGCCAATATGCGAGTGGCTTTCAGCTATCTGGATGAGGGAATGTTGCAAGAATATTTTGTCCATGATAAAACTGAAATTTGAATATGCAGTAGTTATATGGCCACTGTATTTGAAAAAGCATGAATGAAAATTGAAAAAGGTACATCGGATGGCAACTAGGATACTAGCAAGATTGAGAGAATTGCCTTATGAAAAAAGTCTGAAGAAACTGAAGCTACTAATGCTCAGTGAGACATGAGAAAGAGAGAGATTTGATTAAGATGTTCAAATGAGTTTGAAAACTGGAAAAGATGGATAGAGAAGACATGTTTGTGAATGAAGATGGATGGGCAAAAGGATATTAATATAATCTGAAGAAAAGTACAGTAATCCCTCAATTATTCGGACGCCCAGTATTCAGATGCATCACCATTCGGACATCGGAGGCTGTCCGACCCCCAAAATGCCCCAAAAATTCGAAAAAATCCTTTAAAAATCCTATTTTTTTTGACTGCATCAGTTTGAATTCCCTGTGCGCGCCGATAGGCTGTGTTTTCGCGCCTCGCGCCTCTCTCTCGGTCTCATTTCCCGCTCCGCTCCTTGCTCATAAACACGCTCTGAAAATGCCGGCTGAAGTGATTGGTTTTGCGGTGATATCCTACCTCCTGCAGGGCTTGATGCTGCTCTTCACCTTCTTCATCATGTGTGTGATGATGGCCCCACCACCTGAGAAGATGAAGAAAGTGGTTATGACTCTGGAGAAGAAGAGGGAGGTATTGGAGAAGGTGGACGCCGGGTGCCTGACATCACGGATCCTCCATGAATTCAACCACCCTCGCTCCACTTTGTTTGATATCAAGTCCCGAGACAAACTACAGCAGTACACGGCTGATTTCGCTTCGAAAACCAGACGGAACGTGGAGAGGAAGATGATGTTTACTCCTAAGTATGCTGAGATTGAATAAATTCTCCAGGACTCGTCACTAGACCACATGGGAATTTACTGTTATGTACAGTGCAGTGAAGTGATGTGATGCAAGGTATGTGAAAGAAAACATTGTGGAAAGTGCTTGTGAGAAGTGCTGGTGAGTGTAAAGTGCACCGGAAGTGCTGTGTCAGGTGCAAGGTCTTACTGTCAGTTTGAGATGACCGAGCGGGTTATACATCAGGACGGCGGCATTATTCTCGTAAGTATCCTAACTTCATCAAAATTCCTTGTTTTGTTTTTTCCATATCATTAATCTCATGCATAATCTGTGTGATAGATGATTTCCATAATGATTTTCATGTCTAACCTGTTTTCAGCATGCTGTAAATTGGTAAAAAAATTCCCATAAATGTTAATCATAATTTCCTGCTTTCAATTTAATTTTTTCATGCATGGTTTTGAAGTGCACCAGCTATGAAAAAGATGAATGCCACTGATTTGTGGGAAAGATGATTACCATAAAGATTTTCATGTCTAACCTCTTTTCAGCATGCTGTAAATGGGTTAAAAAATTACCATAAATGTTAATCATAATTTCCTGCTTTCAATTTAATTATTTCATGCATGGTTTTGAAGTGCACCAGCTATGAAAAAGGTGAATGCCACTGATTTGTGGGAAAGATGATTACCATAAAGATTTTCATGTCTAACCTGTTTTCAGCATGCTGTAAATGGGTTAAAAACTTACCATAAATGTTAATCATAATTGCCTGCATTCAATTTAATTTTTTCATGCATGGTTTTGAAGTGCACCGGCTATGAAAAAGGTGAATGCCATTGATTTGTGTCAAAGATGATTACCATAAAGATTTTCATGTCATCATGCTGTAAATGGGTTAAAAACTTACCATAAATGTTAATCATAATTTCCTGCTTTCAATTTAATTTTTTCATGCATGGTTTTGAAGTGCACCAGCTATGAAAAAGATGAATGCCATTGATTTGTGGGAAAGATGATTACCATAAAGATTTTCATGTCTAACCTCTTTTCAGCATGCTGTAAATGGGTTAAAAAATTACCATAAATGTTAATCATAATTTCCTGCTTTCAATTTAATTTTTTCATGCATGGTTTTGAAGTGCACCAGCTATGAAAAAGGTGAATGCCATTGATTTGTGGGAAAGATGATTACCATAAAGATTTTCATGTCTAACCTCTTTTCAGCATGCTGTAAATGGGTTAAAAACTTATCATAAATGTTAATCATAATTGCCTGCTTTCAATTTAATTTTTTCATGCATGGTTTTGAAGTGCATCAGCTATGAAAAAGGTGAATGCCATTGATTTGTGTGAAAGATGATTACCATAAAGATTTTCATGTCATCATGCTGTAAATGGGTTAAAAAATTACCATAAATGTTAATCATAATTTCCTGCTTTCAATTTAATTTTTTCATGCATGGTTTTGAAGTGCACCAGCTATGAAAAAGGTGAATGCCACTGATCTGTGTGAAAGACGATTACCATAAAGATTTTCATGTCTAACCTCTTTTCAGCATGCTGTAAATGGGTTAAAAAATTACCATAAATGTTAATCATAATTTCCTGCTTTCAATTCAATTTTTTCATGCATGGTTTTGAAGTGCACCAGCTATGAAAAAGGTGAATGCCACTGATCTGTGTGAAAGACGATTACCATAAAGATTTTCATGTCTAACCTCTTTTCAGCATGCTGTAAATGGGTTAAAAAATTACCATAAATGTTAATCATAATTTCCTGCTTTCAATTTAATTTTTTCATGCATGGTTTTGAAGTGCACCAGCTATGAAAAAGGTGAATGCCAGTGAATTTCATGTCCGGTCATAACCTAACCTAACCTAACCATTTTGTTAATCATAATTTCCTGCTTGTAATTTAATTTGTTCATGCATGGTTACCACTAGTATTGAAGTGCACCAGCTGTGAAAAAGGTGAATGCCATTGATTTTCATGTCCTGTACCTAAACAAAGCTGCAACTCAGTGAACAGCTGAGCCTAACTTACCTCAAATTCATTCTTTTTGGGTAAAATTTAAATGAATCATGCTTTGTGCTTGTTATTTTAGTGCACTAGCTGTGAAAAAGGTGAATGCCAGTGAATTTTATGTCTAGTCATAACCTAACCTAACCTAACCATTTTTCTGGTAACAATTTCCATCATTTACTGTATTTGATGCTTTGTATCCAATAATTTAGTGCATAAAATGTGAGAAAAGATGATTTCCATGTCAGATACTTACTTATACTATGGTGGCAAGTTCTGAGCACCTATGCCTTACTCACCTCTAAATCATCATTTTTTGGTTAAAATTCAATTAATTCATGCTTTGTGTGCATTATTTATGTGAAAAGAGACCTAAATAAGTGCTATACATGTCCGGTAAGGAGGTAGGAAGGTAGTTTTCTGATTTAGGTTAGGTTAGGTTAGGGTCATGAATGACCGGTGCTAGTGCTTCAGGGCCAATATTCGGACATAACCACTGTACGAACATGACTTTGGCTCTATTACGTCGAATAGTGGAGGGATTACTGTATATGCTTCAATGATGTGAAAAAATTTTTAGTTTCCAAAACAGAAGTACAGAACACTGGAACAATTTGGAAGAGGAAGCGGTGCAAGCAAAGAACATCAGTGTGTTTAAAATATATTGGATAAATTAAAGATATGGTGACAGGACTACCTGAACTTAGCTCAAATCTTATTTGATATACCTAGACAAAGTAACTAAGTAAATACACACACTTACATACAACTCCGGGAAAGCAAACTTTACAGGATTGAGAAAATTTTTCAAAGAAAAGGATTGGCAAGATTTCAAGAAGACAAGAAAGATAAAGAAGAAGTGGGATATCATTCCAGACATCCATAATATGGGTGTGGAAAAGTATTTGCCAAAAGTTAGTGGGAAAGAGAACTGGAAAGATAACTGGTTCAACAAAAGGTGTATGAGAGCAAAAATAGAAAGGGATAAGGCAGGGAACAAATGGAGAAAGAACAAAGCAAGAATATATAAAAGAATACATAGTGAGAAAGAAAGAAACTTCAAAAAAGGGATAACTGACAACTGTAAGGAAGAGCGTAAACTGTTTTACAGGTTTATTAATGGAAAATTGAAATAAAAGGAAGGCATCAATCAGCTGAAACTACTGCAGAAGGTAATGTCTACAAAGATATGGTTATGCAAGCTGAAATGATGAACAAATGCTTCCAATCTGTCTTCACTAGAGAAAGTGAGTTTGTGGAGGAGGAGGAAGTGACTAAAAATGTAGTACAGTATTAAGAGATGTAAAAGCTGAGGTACAAGAAGTGTACAAATTACTGAAAACTAAAGATGTGAGGAAGGCCCCAAGACCAGACAGGACCTCTAATTGGATACTAAAGGAATGCAGAGAATAACTGGTGGATAAGATTCACGGTTTATTTGTGTGTTCTTTGGAAGAAGGGAAAGTGCTTAGGGAATGGATGAGAGCCAATGGGGTATCAATTTATAAAGGAGAGAACAAGGAAGAATCCCTGAATTATAGATCAGTGTCCCTGATTAGCTTGGTCGCAAAGTTATGCGAGAGAATCCTGAAACACATATGGATAAAATGTCTGGAAGAGATATTTTGGCAGAAAGTCATTTTGGATTCAGAAATGGAAGGTTGTGTGTTTCCAACTGATGAGCTTCTACTCAAGGGCGACTGACGTGCTACAGGAAACAGATAGTCAGGTGGATTGTATGTATTTAGATCGGGAGAGAGCCTTTGATAAGATAACCCACAAGCCACTAATGTGGAAATTGGAACACATAGGAGGACTGAAGGGGAACCTCTTGGAATGGATGAGAGACTTCTTGAGAGGCAGACAAATGAGGACAGTAATAAAGGACAGGAAATCTGGATGGAAGGAAGTAACAGGTGGAGTCCCACACGGCTCAGTGTTAGCGCCTGCAATGTTCCTGATTTACGTAAACAATATGGTAGATGGAATGAACAGTTATGCAAGACTGTTTCCTGATGATGTAAAGATCATGAGGAAAGTAGATGTTGAAGAAAAATGTAAAAATGCTGCAGAAGGACCTGGATAGGATTCATGAGTGGAACCGGATGTGGGAAATGAAATTCAATGGAAAAAAAATATAAAATATTGGAAACGGATAAAAGTACCATGAGACCATCACTGATTATTTCATGGGTAATGAACTAATCACAAAAGCAAGAGAAGAGATGGACTTCGGAGTGCTGGTCCAGGATAATTTGTCACCTGAATAACACATTAACAAGAGAGAGACGTATAATCTCTTGGGTAACATAGGAGTAACATTCCATTACATGTATGGGGAGATGATGAAAAAAATTGATAGTGGCCATGATCCACCCCAGGTTCGAATATGTGACAGTACTGTGGTCCCCATATAAAATGAAAGATACAAGATCAAGAGAATACAAAGAACAGCAACCAAGATGGTCCCTAGCCTGGCATATTTGTCATACAGGGAAAGGCAGGAAAAGCTGTATCTGCCTACCTTGGAAGAAAAGACAGAGAGGGGCAACATGACTGCAGTGTTCAGGGCCATGATGGGAGAAGAAAAAGTTGACAGAGAAGATCTCTTGGTATGGGATGGGAGAGTAACAAGACGCCACAGAATTAAACTGAAAAAGCCAATTTGCATGAAGGATATCAATAAATATAGTTTTCCATACAGATGCATAGGCCTGTGGAACAGCCTGGACAAAGAAATCATCCAGTCTAAAAACTAAAACGAATTCAAAGCAAATTCTGACTTTTTGAGAAATGGACCCTACAAGCATAGCTCATTTCATGTATATCACAACAAAGTAAATACAACTAGGTAATACATACACACACACACACACACACACACACACACACACACAAAAATGCAGACTTCGGGCATAAAATACAAGATATTGTGAAAAAAAAAAGTCTCCATATGGTTCAATCATGGCGGAAAGAGACGGAAGATTGTTTACAACTGGCGAGGGGGAATTTGAGGGCTTCTCCGATGATGATGTAAATAACGGAAGTGATAAGCTGAACCAAACACGAATAGCAGGAGTAAAGAAAACGGTGGAGAGGAATGTTCAGGAGTTAAAAAAGGTATGGGAAGTAATTAGACAGCTGCAGGAACAGACCTTAGAGCAAGAGAGAGATCAAAGTCCTACAGAACAGACTGGAAAAAATTTGCACACGTAGTGAGGAACAAGAAAAAGAAGTCACAGAATTGAAGGTGAGTAATGAATCTGCATCAAATGAAATAGAACAGCTCAAGAGGGAGAATAAGAGGTTGGAAGAAGAGATCAAAATCACAGATGCAAGACGAGCATATTAAGGAAATCAAGGAGCAACATAAGGGGTGGAAGAAAATACAGGAAGAAGGAAATGTAAATTTGAAGGAGATTATAGAACAACAAAGTAAGGAAAAAGTGGAGAAGGAAGTGGTTAGGGCACTAAGAAGTAGTGAATCTTTGGTCAGGGATGTAGCAGACAAGAAAAAAATGTGTGATAATCTCAGGAATAAAAGAAAAACGAATGACAGTAAGATCACAAAGAGAGAGAGAAGAACTGAGCAAGGTTAAAGAAATAATATCAGTGGTTATGAAGGGTAACAATGAAGCCCAAGAAGAGACTGAAGAAGTGTTTAGGATAGGAAAGTACAAGGAAGGTGGGGCAAGGCCATTGAAAGTAAAGTTTAAGTCCCAGGTAATGGTGAATGAAATCATAAATAAAACGTTGAAATTGTCAGATAAGGAGAGGTTTAAAAATGTTTGGATAAGGAGAGATGCAAACGAAGAAGAAAGAGCTAAATTAAAGGAGTTAATAAAGGAAGCAAAGATAAAAAACGAACAGCGAACGGAGGAAGAAAAGACAGTGTTCTATTGGAAAGTTATGAATCAGAAACTGAGCAAAGTGGTACCGACGGAGGGAAGGAGAGACGAGAGTATAAAAAACGATGAAAAAAGTTTGAAAGTGGCGTACACAAACACTGATGGACTAATATCGGCAAGGTTAGAAAACAATGATTTTTTGAGGGTACACGAACCTTATGTTATGTGCTTTGTAGAGACTAAATTGAAAGAAGATATTGATATTCATATGGGAGATGGGAAATACAAATTATGGAGAAGAGACAGAAAAGAAAAAACAGGAGGAGGAGTGATGATAGCAGTGAAGGACAACATAAATGGAGATACTGTGGAAATGGCAGAGGGCAGGGCTGAAGCAATAAACATGAAATTAGAAACTGGAGAGAATGGTAAGAGAGATATGGCAGTGGTATATGTTTCCCCTAAGACAAGAGCATGGAATGACTATGAATACCAGGAGATGTTGTCAGACGTGGTTAGTTGTCTACAGAAAGTGACTGAGAAAAGCAACAATATAATCCTAATGGGTGACTTTAATTGTAAAGAGGTGAACTGGGAGGAATGGGACTCAGGAGGCAGCATAGATTCGTGCGGTACTAAATTATTAAATATAGCAATGAAAAATGTAATGACGCAATGGGTCAAAGAAGAGACACGATTCCGAGGTGATGAAACACAAGCAAGATTAGATTTGCTACTATCCAAAGAACCTGATGTAATTGAATCTTTGAAATACAGTATCTGTGTTCTATAGGAAAAAGTGATCATGTGGTCACTGAGTTCCAGATGATAATAGGGAACGTGGTGACAAGAGATGAACTTTATAGGCAAGGAAGATACAACTTTGCGAAAGCAAACTTTGCAGAATTGAGAAAATTTTCCGAAAATGTGGATTGGAGAAAATTCAGAAAGACAAAAGAGATACAGAGGAAGTGGGATATCTTTTTAGACCTCTATAATTTGGGAGTGGAAAAATATGTTCCAAGAGTAAGGGGGAAAGAAAACAGGAAAAAGGAGTGGTTTAATAGAAGGTGTATGACTACAAAAAAACAGAGGGACATGGCATATAATAAATGGAGAAAGAGAGGTAATAACAGAACAAAGGAAGAATATAAAAGAACTAGAAGTGAATATACAAGAATATGTAGAGAGGAAGAGAGGAACTTTGAAAAAGGTATAATTGATAAATGTAAGGACGAACCCAAATTGTTTTATAGATTTGTTAATGGCAAATTGAAGCAAAAGGAAGGAATCACCATACTGAAAGTAGGAGAGGTCTACAAGGATGCAGTAATGCAAGCTGAAATAATGAACAAATGTTTCCAATCAGCTTTCACTAAGGAAAGGGATTTTGTGAAAGGGGAGGGAGTGATTAGAAATGTAGTGATAAAAGATATAAAAGTGGAAGTGCGAGAAGTGTATAAATTGCTGGAAACTGAAGATGTAAGGAAAGCCCCACGACCAGATGGAATCTCTAACTGGGTACTGAAGGAATGCAGAGAACAACTGGCGGATAAGATTCACAGTTTAATTGTGTGTTCCCTGGAAGAGGGGAAAGTGCCTCGGGAATGGAAGAAGGCAAATGTGGTACCAATCTATAAGGGAGGAAACAAGGGAGAACCCCTGAATTATAGACCAGTGTCTCTAACCAGCATGGTTGCGAAATTGTGTGAGAGAATCCTGAAAGATAGATGGATAAAATATCTGGATGTCATGTGTTTCCAACTTATTGAGCTTTTACTCAATGGCGATTGACGTGCTACAGGAGAGAGAAGGTTGGGTGGATTGTGTGTATTTAGATCTGGAGAAGGCCTTCGACAAGGTACCCCACAAGAGACTAATATGGAAATTAGAGCATATTGGAGGACTGAAGGGAAGCCTCCTGGAATGGATGAGAGACTTTTTGAGTGACAGACAAATGAGGACAGTAATAAAGGACAGGACATCTGGATGGAGGGAAGTAACAAGTGGTGTCCCACAGGGCTCGGTGCTGGCTCCAGCAATGTTCCTGATTTATGTAAATGATATGGTAGATGGAGTGAATAGTTTTGCAAGTCTGTTTGCTGATGATGCAAAGATCTTGAGAAAGGTAGAGGTTGAAGAGGGCTGTAGAAAGCTACAGGAGGATCTGGATAGGATACATGATTGGAGCCAGATGTGGGAAATTAAATTCAATGCAAAAAAATGTAAAATATTGGAAATGGGTAAAAGTACCAAGAGGCCATCATTGAATTATTTGATGGGTAATGAACCAATTAAAAAAGCAAGAGAAGAGAAAGATTTAGGAGTGCTGGTCCAGGATAGTTTGTCACCTGAAAAGCACATAAATAAGATAGTTTGAGAGACATATATACTCTTGACCAATATAAGAGTGGCATTTCATTACATGGATGAGATGATGAAAAAATTGATAGTGGCCATGATCTGCCCCAGGTTAGAATATGCAGCAGTAGTGTGGTCCTCACACAAAAAGAAAGATATAACCAAGATTGAGAGAATACAAAGAACAGCAACCAAGATGGTCCCTAGTCTGGCAGATTTGTCATACAGAGAGAGGCTGGAAAGGCTGGATCTGCCTTCCTTGGAGGAAAGGAGAGAGAGGGGCGACATGATTGCAGTGTTCAGGACCATGATAGGTGTAGATAAAATTGACAGAGAAAATCTGTTTGTATTGGAAGAGAGGGTAACAAGGGGACACGGAATGAAACTAAAGAAGCCAAGCTGCTTGAAGGACATCAAGAAATATGGTTTTCCTTATAGATGCACAGACCTGTGGAATAGCCTGGACAAAGAGATCGTCCAGTCTAAAACTTAAACAAGTTTACGGCAAAATTTGACTTATTGAGAAACAGAGACGGGACCCCACGAGCGTAGCTCATTTCCTGTATATCACAATTAGGTAAATACAATTAGGTAAATACACATGAGCAACCAGAGCAATCGGATGTGTCTCAACTGCCTCTCAAGATGTAGTTTTCAGGAATTATGTCTGTCCTGTCTTCTTCAGTACTCTCTAAAATTTAAAGTATTGTAAGTTAATATAGTCAACCAAAAATGTAAAGAGCTATTGTCAGTGAGTATACATGAATGTTTATAGGAATCTTGGTAAGAGCTGTTAAGTTTAGTAATGTAACCAACCTTAAACATGGCCGACAATGTAAACAGTGAGGGACTGGAATTTTCAGGATTTGACAGTGAAACAAATTTGATGGATTTTGTCAAAATGTTAATTATGACAATTAGTGAACTAGAAAAGAAAATGGACGATCTACTCTCAAGAAACATGCCTGAAAATACCAAAAATACTATACAGACCTTGATACAGGCCAATAAGACGGAGAACCAGGAGATCAAGAATTTGTAACGAGAAAATATCAAATTAAGGAGAAAACTAGAAAAAAGCAGTAACAAAACATAGAAGGTGAGTAGTGTGTTAGAAGAGCAAAAGGAAAAAAGTGGGCACATGTGGAAGAAGAACAGAAAGAAGTGGTCAGCTTAAGGGAAATCATTCAGGAAGAAAGGGAAATGAACAAGATAATAATGGAAGAAAATGTAGTGAAAATATTGAAGAAAAAAGAGAAATAGTAAGAGAAACTGTAGAAAGGAAGAGATGTGTGGCAATATTTGGAAACAGAGAGGAGGAAGAAAAGGTTATATCTGAGACACGAGAGAGACTCGTATAAACTAAGAAAAATATTGGGCAAGATTGATCATGAAGGAAACAAGTGGGAAAAAGAAATTGAGGAAATAAGGAGGATACAGCCATATAAGAAAGGGGAAGCAAGGCCAATGAGAGTTAAGTTGTCATCAGAGAGTGCAGTAAATGATACACCTAAAGTGACCTGGAAACTAAGTAAAGAAGCAGAAATGGAAAATATTATAGTAAGAAAAGATTTGAATGAAGAAGAAAGAGAAGTTTTAAAATCTTTGAAGGAACAAAGAAAAAAATGTCAGGAGGACAGAAGAAGAATGTAAAACTTTTTTTTGGAGAGTGATGGATATGAAAGTAAGGAAGTGGTATGTGAGGAATTAGAAGTGAAGGAAACAAGGGGGGGATGGATATGAATACGAAAAAGAGAAGAATGAGAAAAGATAAAACTAATGCAGTAAATCTAAGTATCATGTAGGTGGGTACATACCTAAGAAAGGGGAAATTAGAGAATATATAAACGAAAATAAACCAGAAATTGTTTGCTTGGTGGAAACTATATTGCCCCAAGATGTCAATACAAAATTACTTGGATGGAACAATTATAATATTTGGAGGAAGGACAGAGAAAGTAAGTTTGGGGGAGGAATACTAATCTAACAGCAAAAAATACAGAAACTGAAAATACCATGACTGAACTTTTGGGAACTGAAATAGTGGACAGTTATGGAGAAAAAATAGATGTAATACTATTTTATATACCCCCAAAACTAGGGCATGGACAAAAGAAGATTATGAACAGTTAATAAGAGAATCCATTATTAAACTAAAGATGTTAACTGAATGAAGAAATAGAATAATAATAATAATGGGAGATTTTAACTGTAGAGAAGTCGATTGGGAAAGTATGAATGCTGGGAACAATGAGGAATCATAGGGAAACAAATTAATGGAACTGGTGATGAAAAACATGTTAACTGAATTAATTACAGAAAATACATGAATCAGTGGTGACGACGAACCATCGAGGCTCGACCTAGTATTCACAAAGGACCCAAATGATGTGAGAAACATAACCTACCAATCCCCCTTTGGTAAAAGTGATCATCTGGTTACTGAGATGGAAGTGGCGGGAGTAGGGAAGGAGAAAGAGATGAAAAACACAGGGAAAATCGATACAATTATGGGAAGGCAGACTTTGCTTCCCTGAGGAACTTTTTCCAAAGTGTAGACTGGGAAAAAATGAATACGATCACAAATGTTGATGAGAAATAAGAGTTTCTGATAGAAGTATATAAAACAGGAGCTAGTAAATATGTCCTGAAATTTTCTGCGGCTATAGAAAGGAAGAGAGAATGATTTAACAACAGACATAAAATGGCGCAAGAGGCGAGAAAAACAGAATGGAATAGAGTGAGAAGAAGGTATAGTGAAAGGGCTTGGGAGGAGTACAAGCAGGTAAGCAATGAATATGTAAGAGGGCAGAGAGAAGACGAAAGGAAATACAAAAAAGATATCGTAACTAAATGTAAAAAAGGGCTGAAACTATATTATAGGTTTGTAAATGGTAAAATGAAAGTTAAGGACAGTGTAATACGATTGAGGGATGGACATGAAACTTATGAAAGAGAAGAAGAATTATGCGAAATAATGAAGAACAAGCTGCATTCAGCTTGATGTACTCAAATGTAGATGGAATGGTGTCTAAACTATATTATTGGTTTGTAAATGGTAAAATGAAAGTTAAGGACAGTATAATACGATTGAGGGATGGACATGAAACTTATGAAAGAGAAGAAGAATTATGCGAAATAATGAAGAACAAGCTGCATTCAGCTTGATGTACTCAAATGTAGATGGAATGGTGTCTAAGTTATTAGAGATGAAAGCTTAAACCAAAGAAAAGGAACCACATATGATTTGCCTAACTGAAACAAAATTAACCCCAAAGATATCAAATGATACCCGAAACTTACAGGAATACAATATATGGAGAAGAGACAGAACTTTAAGAAAAGGAGGAGGAATTACACTGTTAAGAAAGAAAACTCTACAAGTCAAAGAAACAGAACTAGATATACCCTCACAAGTAGAAAGGATTGTAGTATAGATTAACACATCTGAAGGGAAAGTAACTGTGGCAAATTTATAAATGCCACCTAAAACAAACACATGGGAAAGAGGCGAATATGAAACCTGGCAGAAAGTAAAATTTAGAGTTAAAAAGCATTACTACATAGAATGGAAAAGGAATCTAAATGAATTCTATGTTCTTATGCTGTCAGCAACAAGGAGAGAGCCTATAAAAGGTACCGGAGCCAACCCACCCCTGAATCACAGCTTTCTTACGTTTCTGCCCGGAATCGTGCTAAGTCTGTTCTTTGCTCTGCTAAAAATAATTTCATCTACACTAAATGTCCTCAACTCTTCAACTCGAATTCTTCCTGCTCCTTCTGGCACCTTGCCAAAAACCTTTCTAACAACTTTACCTCATCATCCTTCCCTCCTCTTTTCTACTCTGATGGCTCTGTAGCTATTTCTTCTGCTGATAAAGTAGATCTCTTCACTCAGACTTGCTCCTCCAATTCCACCTTAGATGATTCCAGTGCTGTTCCTCCATCACTTCCCCCCTCTGACTTCCTCATGGCTGACATTAAAATTTCTCCAGCTGATGTATTTTCTGCCATCACTGGCCTCAATACTAAAAAAGCATACGGGCCTGATGAAGTTCCTCCTGTTGTCCTCAAGAACTGTGCTTCTGTGCTTACACCCTGTGTAGGTAAATTCTTTCACCTTTGTCTGTCAACTTGTACCTTTCCTTCTTGCTGGAAGTTTGTTCTTCTTCGGCCAGTCCCAAAGAAGGGTGACCATTCCCAATCCTCTAACTTTCGTCCAATTGCTTTAACATCCTGTGTCTCAAAAATATTCGAGTCTATTCTTAACAGAAAAATTTTAAAGCATCTTTCCTATCACAACTTTCTTTCTGATCGTCAGTATGGGTTCCGTCAGGGACGCTCCACTGGCGATCTTCTCACCTACCTTTCAGACTCCTGGTCATCCTCCTTTCGGGACTTTGGCGAAAGCTTTGCAATTGCACTTGGCATCTCAATGGCTTTCGATCGAGTCTGGCATAAATCTTTTATTTCCAAACTGCTCTCTTATGGTTTCTATCCTTCAATCTGTGCCTTCATCTCTAGCTTCCTTTCTGGTCATTCTATAGCCACTGTTGTAGACAGCTATTGTTCTTCTCCTAGATCTATCAACAGTGGTGTTCCTCAAGGCTCTGTCCAGTTACCAACTCTCTTCTTTTTATTCATCAATTACCTTCTAAGCTGGACATCTAACCCTATCCACCTGTATGCTGATGATTCCTTCCTTCACCTTTCCATTCGGTTCCCGCAACATCCATCTCAGCAGTTATTTCAACGAACAAAGGATGAGATTATGGCACACCTAATGACTGACTTGGCTCGTATCGCTGACAGGGGTAAAAATAATCTTGTTGTTTTTAATGCATCAAAGACTCAGTTCTTACACCTATCAACCCAACAAAACCTTCCACAGGAGTACCCACTAATGTTTAATAATATCCAGCTCAGTCCTGCATCATCCTTTAACATGCTTGGGGTTTCATTTACTCGGGATTTATCTTGGAAGGAACATATTACATCTCTTGTGAAATCTGCTTCCAAGAGATTAGGTGTGCTAAGCCGTAAGCCGACTCCGAACCTTCTTTACCCCTGCACAGTTGTTAAGATTATACACAGGTTTTATTTGCCCCTGTGTAGAGTACAATTCTCATGTGTGGGGAAGCTCCCCACATACAGCTCTTCTCAATTGGGTGGAGTCAAAGGCTTTTCGTGTCATTAACTCCCCTCCACTTACTGGCTCTCTTCAACCTCTGTCTCTTCGCTGCACTGTTGCATCTTTATCTCTTTTCTATCGCTACGTCAATGGCCACTGTTCCTCTGAACTGTCTGCTTGCACCCCTCCACCTCTACGATGGGCGCTTATCACCTGTCTAGCAACAAACACTCATCCCTTTTCTGTTCAACTCTCTAATGCAAAAGTTAACCGTTACTCCCAGTCCTCAACTCTGGAACTGTCTTTCTCTATCTGTATTTCCTACTTCCTATGATCTCCAGTCTTTCAAACGCAGTGTGTCCAGGTATCTCAAAATGAACGAATCTTGAATTAGGCTCTCTTTTGTGTTGTCTTTGTTTTTTGTTTTTTTCTTGGAAGGAACAGTTTGCAGGCGCATGGCCTTTGGTTCCTTCTTCCTTGCATAAAAAAAGAAAGAAAAAAACTGGAGATTTCAATACAAATATAAATTGGAATACTCTAGATGGAAGAAGCCATGAAAGCTGCTGGGATCAAAACTTTCTGGATCTTGTACAGGAGTTTATCCTAACATGACACATATAGGAAAACACCAGAAAAAAAGGACTTCATGATCCATCAGTACTAGCTCATATATCTACTAGGCAAAAAAATGAAACTGACAATATAATGTATCACCCTCCAATCGGCAAAAGCGACCATGCAGTATGAAATTGCAACTCAGGATTGCATACAACATAGTTAACAGTAATGAGAGTTACAAAAAGAGCCAAAACTACAAAAAGGGCAACTACTATGACCTTAAGAAGTCCATCCATCCATCCATCATCTAATCCTATGTTGCCCCATGAGGAGCATAGAAGCCTGGGGCTAGGTGAGTTGATCCTGACATTTAAGATGAAAGTGACCAGCCTCACTCATCCCTGAGTGCCATTAAGTGAGCATATATAAACCTTCACTGGCTCAATCTGACTGGAGTGCCGTAATTACCCATTAAATCACCAGGCACCAAAATTTGGTTATATAGTTACCACCCAGCATAGTAAATGGTTTCCTGGTGTACAGGAAACCATTTGACTTGTCACTCAGTGTAGGGTCACCCACAGACAGAAGGAAGAGGAAAGAAAGAAGGAAAGAAAGACAGAAAGGGGAGTAAAGGAACCCGTAGGCAGAAGGACGAGGAAAGAATGAAGGAAAGAAAGACAGAAGAGGACGGAAGGAAGGAACGATGGAGGAGAGGAAAGGGGAGACACCCGAGAGCAACACTACTTCAAGTGAATGGATGGTGAGTGCCCCCACCTATCACAAGTACAGTACTTCTTAAAAACAGATTGGGAAAAGGAGATTAGGGAACAATTTTTAAATGTAAAATTTGTAAAAAATTCTGTAAATTTTATGAAATAGGAGTCCAAAATTAAATCCCTCAGCACAAAGAAACAGGAATGAAAATAAAGAAGTTTAATACAGAATGTAAAATATCAAAAGGAAAAAAGAGATTTGCTGTGGAATAGATACAGAAGACACAACAGCGAGAGGGCATATAACAACAATAAAAAGGCAAGAAACGATTATACAACGATAAGGAGAGAAGGTCAAAGACAGTTTGAGGAAGACATTATAAATATAAGAGGTGATCAACCCAAGCTATTTTACAGCTATCTCTGAAGCAAAACCAAAGTTAAAGATAAAATACAGTCCATTACGGACAAGGGGATCATCTATACGCAAGAGAAAGATATTTGTGACACACTAAACAAAATATTTCTAATCACTTTTTACAGGAGAAAATAACTTTGAGAGAGATGATACGGAACATGCAAGCCCACATATATTACTAGATGTACAATTATCAGAAAAAGAAGTATAGGAAGAATTATGTAAACTAGACAAAGAAAAAGCAAATGGTCATGGTGAAATATCAGGTTGGGTGCTACATTAATGTGCAAAAGAGTTAAGTATACCAATAAATTTAATATTCATGGAATCCTTAGGTGAAGGTAAACTACCTGATATTTGGAAGAAAGCAAACATTGTTCCCCTACTCAGGAAAGGGAAAAGACAGAATCCACTCAACTACTGATCAGTATCACTGACCAGTGTTGTAAGATACTAGAAAAACTGACAAAAAAAAGTTTGGGTAAACCATCTAGAAGAACAAAGTATGATAACAGAAAGGCAGTTTGGTTTCACAAAGGGAAAATCATGTGTTACTCCTCTCTTAAGCTACTATGATTGAGTTGCAGAAATATTACAGAAAAGAGAAGGATGGAGGACAGTATCTATCTAGATTTCAGGAAAGCATTTGACAGAGTACTGCACCAAAGACTTTTATGGAAACTGTACCATCAAGGAGGGGTCCAAGGCAATCTGTACTGATGGATGCAAGATTTTCTCAGAAAAAAGAAAATGAAAACAGTACTAAGAGGTAATAACTCATCATGGAGGGAAGTGACTGGCAAAGTTCCACAGGACTCGGTGCTGGCACCAATTATGTTTTTAGCATATATAAATACGACAGTAACACTGGAAATGGGAGCTATCTAAATATGTTTGCTGATGATACAAAATATAAAGGAGAATTACTAACACAGACTCTTGCTGACAGCTAAAAGAAGAATTAAATAAACTTCATGAATGGAGCAATAAATGGCAAATGGAATTGAATGCTGACAAGTGTCATGTAATTAAGTTTTGCAAAAGTGGAAAAAGACCAGATTGGGATTATAAGTTAGGAAGTTCAACCCTACACATATCAGAAAGAGAGAAGGACCTAGGAGAGATTATCAACAACAGACTATCTCCAGCTGACCACATCAGTGGGAAGGTACAGAACATGTATACACTGCTTGCTAATATGAGAACAGCATTCACATTCATAAATGAAGACATGCTGAGAAAGATAATAACATCATTCATCAGACCAACCCTGGAGTATGCATCAGTAGTCTGGAATCCACATCTCAAAAAATACATAGATAAGACTGAAGAAGTACAAAGGCCACTACAAGATGGGTATCAAGCTTAAGAGGTCTAAAGTACGAAGAAAGGCTAGAAAAATTGAATTTACCAACACTACGGAGAGAGGGAAAAGAGGAGACACGATTATACCATATAAATGCATCTCATGGAAAGAGAAAATAGATATGAATGAGTATAACCTTTGGGGAAGCATCAGCAAGAGGACACTGCAAAAACCTAAATAAAAAGAGAGGTGATAAAGACCTAAGAAAATTCAGTTTCTCAAATAGAGAAATTGATCAGTGGAATGCACTACCAAATGAAATATTGCGTGCCTAAACAATTCATAAATTTAAAGATGTGTATGATAAAAATGGTTTAATACATGGGACAGTACGAGCCTGACTCACTCCTGTAAAGATACAATTAGGTAAGAACAATTAGGTACGAACACACACACACACGAGAGCGAGAGAGAGAGAGACAGACAAAGAGAGACAATGCAACACTGGCAAAGAAAGAGTGAGAAAGACTCCATGAAAAGCAGAAAGTTTATGTGCTTAGATGGAAAGGTCACAAACTCTACAACCTCCTTAAGCTTGACTTCCGGAAGTTAGAAATTCCCTTAAGTGACTTGTGGGTGGTCAGTAGGTAGGTCCACAAAATGGTGACATGGTGTGTCAGGCATGACTAACTTTTTTTTTTTTTTTTTTTTATGCATGGACGAAGGAACCAAAGGCCACGGGCCTGCATACTGTTCCTTCCAAGAAAAAAAAAAAAAACAGTACAAAAGAGAGCCAAATTCAAGATCCGTTCAATTCGAGATGCCTGGACACACTGCGTTTGAAAGACTGGAGATCATAGAAAGTAGGAAATACAGACATAGGAAGACAGTTCCAGAGTTGACCAGTTGCATAAATAAAAGACTGGGAGTAACGGTTAACTCTTGCATTAGAGAGTTGGACAGAAAAGGGATGAGAGTTTATTGCTAGACGGGTACTACGTGCCCGTCGTAGAGGTGGAGGGATGCAA
>JAGKTI010010349.1:0-28698 GCA_018397915.1 Birgus latro
GTGGTAGTGAAATGGCAGGGGACAGAGTGACATGGAGGCGATTTGTTTGTGGCCACCCCGTTCGGGATTGAGGCGTCTGGCAATAGATAGATAGACTTCAACAAAATTATCTGTTTTTTCACCTGCTTATACCATATGACTGGGCTTGCCTTTTCCTAACTGCTTTCTCTTTGGTCTCTGATGCTCTGAGAAGACATATCTGCCTTATCAATGCAAGGAATTGAATTATCTGCATTTACACATACCTCTTTTGGCTTGTACCAACACATTTTGACAATAAGCACCCCCCAAATAAAATTCCTAAGTGAGTGATAATCAGCCTACTGTTCTTCACTCATTTCTTTTAACAATATAAATTCTATTGTCAAATAATATCCCTGTTGTTTTGGTTGACATGAAGGATGATTACACAGCCTTTAGCTTTAAGCTTCTCTGTGACTGGTTCCTTCCCATGGAACCAACTACCCTTTAGGAGGAGAAAGATTGTCTTATCACTATTCTTCTTCTGAGGCTGCACTAACTCCTTGATTATCTGTTTCCTTTCTGAAGTGTTATTAACACCATGCTGAACATTACACTTATGGTCTCTACCAACCAGCTACCACTACAGTTACTGCCTTTCACCTTCAATCTATTTTTTATTCAAAGTGCAATAATAAAGCATCTTCAGTACTCTACCTAACTGGGTTGACACTCTTTCCTATAAGACCAATTAAATTCATTTTGGGCAGCCTTTGGGAATCTTCTACCTATCCCCTGCCAAACATTTTTTTCAGTTTCTGGACTGTGACTTCTTACTGTTTGTTTTAGTTTGTTGCTTAGTTACTCAGCTATACCAGGCATTGCAGGATGGTTTCAATGACAATTTTGATCCATGGCTTTGCCTCTCTCCTCTAGCTTCTGGCTTGTCAGGCTTGGTTAGGAATGGATTAACACAAACGCCAGTTCAGCAACTCCTTCCTTTAGGTTTTCACATTCTAGACAAGGCTTCATCTTCCTTTGTAACACAACTGTTGACATGTTACTTGTAACACAATCAATGCTAGTGGTCTCAGTAACAAATGTGGTTTTGGTAAGGCTGTACTTACTCTTCAGTCGGCATCTCTTAAAGCTCTATGTTATAAAGATGAATGACAGAGACCTTCAGTCACAGGACCACTCTCTCTGGTCCTGAGGCTATATGGCATCTTCTCAGTTATACAGCTTGTGTTAACCTGCCTTCCCACACTGGGGGAATCCACATAACCTGGCCTCTTACACTACATTTCAAGTCTAACCCTCATTTTCCCAGTAAAAACCATATATGGCCCAAAATTCCTTGCTGAAATGCTTTCTTAAGATATGCTCTACTGTTCCGGGGTACAACAGACATAGGGCTATAATACTATAGGGTATTAAAACAACAAATACTGATTGTAGAGAGAGCTACTATCACTACCAGGAAGACATATTCCCTCACACCCACAAAAATATGACTATCAGAATGGCTTACATTCTCCTCTTTCCACACGTGGCCATAATGATACTTGTGGGATAAGGGTTAACAACTGTTGCCTCAATTTCCCTGCTCCATTACTATCTCCCATGTCTCAGCCGCTATTCCCCCCATGCTTCTCTTTCAACCTTCTCTTTGCTGCTGTTACTTCTCTTATTCTTCTTTTCATTCCATCTCCTGTCACATCCAAAGGATGTGATACAGTACTGATGGAAAAAGACAATTTGTATCCCTCTGTCTTACCTGGCTGGAGGTAACTTTATTTGCCTTGCTTCTACTCTTTCACTCGTTCTTTTCTTGCCATTTCCCTTCCCCTCTCTTCTCCTTCCCTCTTTCTTTCCATTCCTCCTTTTATTACCTCTCTCCCTCTGTTATGCCTCTGAATGATTGGCTGATTACAAGATCCTGGCTGCATAATATCAAAGGACCCTGCTGCAACACAGCAAGAGCAAAATCAAAACAATGATATAAAATAAATAAACACAATCTCCATACATTCAATTCACACACACATCAAGTGGCGTGGAGTTCATCCAGCTTTAACAATACACTGTGACTGTTATATGTTTGAGAATGAAGCCCCATCAGTTTGAATCCATGAGAAGATTTCTTTTGCAGAGGCAAAGGACAGGGTCAGGAGGCTGCTTATCTACCTTGGGATCACCTCTGCTCTGGCTCTTATGTCATCAGCAAGTTACAGCAGCGCAACAAGATGACTCGTCATGCTGCCCGACCTGCTTCTCTGGGTAATTAGTGGCCACAAATGTCCCAGAGGATTGCCTCTGTGGCAGTGGTAATGGGGGGGAGGAGGGGGTATCAACTGTTGGACACTATAGTTGCAGCACATGACTCTGAGGTTGTCATTATCATACCTTGGCAACCTATCATTCAAAAGTGTGTCCGATTTTGTATCATACAAGAATCATATTACAGTAAGACCACACTATAACGGACTAATTGGGGCTCAGGCCAGTCCGAAATATGCGATTTTCCGATAAAAGCGACATCTGGACTTACCCCTGCTAATCCGGACTTTTTCCGATATATCAGACATTAGTCCGGATTGCATCGGTAGTTTTCACCAACACTGCAGTATTGTACTGTGTTATACCTTCACTACATTAATCTAATGGTATAATAATACTGTACTGTGCACTGAAAAACATGTCTTTTACTTGTCTTATTGTGGTGAACATAGCTGAAGTTGTCAGGCAGTCCGGACTGCTTTCTGGCTATATCGGACTTTTTCCGATATATAGGAGTTTAGTCCGGTAGCTCCTCGAGTCCGATAAAAGCGAATTCCGGTCTACTGAAGTCCGTTATATTGAGGTTTTACTGTATTATGCATGGATATACAGTATTATACACGAATATTATTATACACGAACATATCATACACGAATCACATGCGTCTCATTATACATGATATCAGACATACTTTTGAATGGTAGGTTGCCACAGCACGATAATAACAACCTCAGAGTCGAGCACTGCAACTACAGTAAACAGCAGAATAATGCCAGGTGCAGGGTCTGAATAGCTCAGCTGGTAGGAACATCATCTGACTATGATGCAATTCAAGGTTTGTGTAAATGTCTTACTGACGTCTTTCATTAAAGATTTCTCTTCTCTAATGAGAAACTGAATTACAGTAACTGAGTCCTTGGAATGCCTAATTAAATGATATGTAGCTTCAGGCACTACATTCCTAGGGCTGGCAAACAGAGAGCTTTATACTAAAACCTATCTATTGCCATATGCCATTCCCATAAGGGGTGGCCATTAGTCATTGTACTAGTTATTTTATGGGGAGGGGCACTAACCCTCCGCAAACACACTTGTTGACATGTAGGGAACACGGATGGGTTGGTTATAGGGTTACCACCCAGTGTTGTAAATGATTTTCTGGCTTACAGGAAACTATTAGGCTTATCAATGTAAACCCACCTGAGAAGGAAAGAAGAATAACAGAAAGTGACAGAAAAGATGGGAGAAATAGGAAGAGAGGAGAGCAGACACATAAAAAGGACAAGAAAGGTGAAAGAAGAAGTATGCAACACTACATCAAGTGAGTGGATGATGGTTGCCACCTTCCATCCATACCAAAGTCTACCATTATATAACTGTCTCATACAGGAAATATGTTCTTAAAACTTATATCATACAAGGAAAACTAGGGACATCTTATGTCTTGCCACCTTGTATGCCACTGTACTGAATATGGTAAGTTCATAAGAAGAGGACTGCCTTTGTATATAGTACTTAACAATAACCAGTACAGTATCCAACACAAATCATTCAAATTAATGAACCATTCAAAACCTGCCTGGGAAAGCTTCTGCAGGACATGCTGTGGGGCTGTGTACGCACTACAGTGGATCATGGTGACCTGTGTGCTACGCAACTTGGAGAAACAGTGATGTAACAGCAGGCTGTTAAAATGAAGAGAGTTTACATTATATTCACTTTGGGTACATGGACAGAAAAAAAAATGTCTCATACACGAAACCAAAATTCTGTTCAGTTTGAGATGCAGAGAAAACACTGCACTTGAAAGGCTGCAGATTGAATGCAAGAGGAAAAACAGGAAAAGACTTTCAGAGGAGACTGGCAATATAGATGAAGACTAAGTAAACTGGCTGACTCTTACATTAGAATGAAGGACTGAAAATGGACAACAGTGCAAAAAAGGCAATGCACTGTACATGTATGAAAAAGGCAATAGACAATGCCCACTGAACTACAGACCAGTTTCACTTACTAGTGATGTATGCAAAATAGTATAAAAGTTAAAATAACAGATGATGATGATGATGATAAAATAACAGAAGAGTTATATTGTTGTTGTTGTTGGTGTTGTTATTATTGTTATGATTATTAATATGAAGTAAGGACCAGATGGAAAAAATATTTTGAAAGCCTAATGAATGGGAATAGTGACAGCAGAGCAGCTGTAAACATGACTGGTTTTGGGGGTATGCAGAGAAGGAATACAGTGCAAGGAGACATGACACTTGCACAGGTGAAGAGTGCTGTGGAGCAGCTAAAAAATGGGAAAACAGCTGGGGCTAAGGAGGTGTATGCAGAGATGATTAAGTGTAGTGGAAAGAGTGGAATGAGATGCTTGTTGGAGATATGTAAGAAGGCATGGATGATTGAAACTGTGCCACCAGAGTGGAAAAAGGCTGTGATTGTACCCCTGTACAAAAAGAAAGGTGAGAGAAGTGAGTGCAAGAATTATCATGACATAAGTTTATTGAGTGTGGTAGGGAAGGTATATGGAAGAATTATTATAGAGAAAGTAAGAGAGACATCAAAAGTTCTAGTGAGTGATGAACATGGTGGCTTTAGGAGTGGCGGAGGATGTGTGGATCAAATATTTGCAGTGAGACAGATAGCAGAGAAGGCTTGTGAGTAGGACCACAAGGTGTTTATGGCGTTCATGGATCTGGAAAATGCATACGACAATGTAGACAGAGAAGTACTGTGGAAAGTTTTGCACATGTACAGTGTAGATGGTACGCTGCCAGGTGCCGTCAAGAGTTTTTATGATGGTAGTGAAGCATGTGTAAGGGTTAAAGGGCATCTAAGCGAATGGTTCACGATCGGTGTGGGTGTGCGACAAGGTTGTGTGATGTCTCCATGGTTGTTCAATATATATATGGATGGGGTGATGACAGAAGTACAAACACGAGTAATGAAGAGGGGGATGGCATTGCTAATGAATGGTGATGGATGAAATATCTCAAATTTGTTGTATGCTGATTATGCAGTACTACTTGCAAATACAGTACCAGACAAGAACTTGGCAGGCTAGTGCAGAGTTTTGCTGATGTCTGTGAGCATCATGCCTTGAGAGTAAATGTAGAAAAGAGTAAAGTGATGGTTACTGAGAGAGAAGGTGACTCCCAGTGGGATGTTACAGTGAATGGAGAGAGACTGGAATTAGTGAGGAGTTCAAATACCTGGGTACAGTGATAGAAAAGAGAGGAAAATGTGCAAAAGAAGAGGAAAGTAGAGTGACACAAGGAAGAAAAGTAGCTGGTGTAACGAAGGCCTTGATAAGAAACAGAGGCTTGAGTGCTGCATCTGCACGAGGCTTACATGATGGAGTGTTAGTGCCAACTTTAACATATGGATGTGAGACTATGGCGTGGCATGAAAATGAAAAGTAAAGAGTAAGAGCAGTGGAGATGAGACTGCCGAGGAATGTACTGTATGTGGAGTACAGAGGGTGGACAGGATACGAAATAATGTGATTCATGAAAGATGTGGAGTGAGGAAGTCAGTGGACACCAGAATCGAAGAGAGTGTACGGAGATGGTATGGTCATGTGGAGAGAATGGAAAACAGTAGAGTGGTGAAAAAGGGAGGAGGCGAGGTAAGCCAAGGAGAAGGTGGAGAGATATTGTGGATTATTGTCTGAGGAAGAGAGGTTTGGAAGTCGGTGAGGCTTGGGAACTGACAAGAAATTGAGCTGGCTGGATGAATGTTGTGAGGAGAAGTACATGATCAGGGCTTTGGCACCTCTTTTTAATGTGGCAGCACACGGATTGACTCTATCGGATACGTTTATGTGAAGCTACAGAACATGGTGAATGTTTTTGGCATATCTGATAGAGCCAGGATTCCAGGTACTTGAATGATGAGTGAATGGAAGTGTGGCCCATTGGACTGGGCAGATTTGGGCTGTCTGGACATGCTACTCCTCACCCTGCCCTCAGGTGAGAAAGGAGATCAGGATGATGATGATGATGATGATGATTATTATTAATTTTATGGAGGATAATGAATTAATCAGTAATGTCAAAGATTTTTTGATGCTAGGTAAAATTTTGGATTTGGTTACTTTACATTTCAATCAATGACAGTGCTTGCATTTACATTTTACAATAGTTATTTCATATTCTTCTCTGAAAATTATTTTTAAATACTGAAGTCACTCTAGATACCTAGCACACAGTGCTCAAAGCCCCCAAGTTCCCTGATTCATAAAAATTTCACTCAGCCTGAGAAGTAACCTTGAAGATTTTGAGAGACAACAAAAATTAATATTCAGTAATGGTACACCTCTTAGGTTTAGTAATGTAAACACACTATTCATATCTACATTTACCTTTTCCCACAGCCTTCTGGTCCCACAAGAATGAAGGGTTGCTGTGTCTCAAGCCGAAGCCAGGGACTGAAGTAATCAAGAGAACACTTGGCATCAGCAGTGAGTATCAGTGGTACATCTGCAGAGCTGATCACCACACTGTCAGCCAAGTCAGAAGTGTATGATTCCAAACGGTCATGGGTAACATCATAGTACAAGTTGAGAGGCTTGTGTTGATCAGGCACATGCTCCCCTACCCATGAGTAAACCTCACGTGCGAAGTCTGCTCTTGTTTCCTCAGGCAGATTGCCTCCTAAGCCACGCACTAGAGCTAAGGCAAAATGAGCTTTACTTGTGACATCTTGGAGATGCGAGAGACCATTAAGCACCCAACCAACTAGCGTGGTGTCAACCTGAGACTCACCAGCCTTCAATACCCACTCAAGGGCTTTAAAGAAGTACTGCTCAATGTATGGCTCAAGGTAGCGCTTGGATTCCTCACCCTGAGAGTTTAGCCAGGCACTAACAACAGCATGTATGTTGGTATCCTCATCACTTAAGAAAATCATACCCATGCGGGAGATGGTGGCAGGGGATGCTGAGGAGAGATCATGGGTCTCAAATATGAAATTAACATTTGGGCCAAATTGTATTCTTTCTCCTGATGGCATTGTCAAAAGGCGATTGTCATCAAGAACAGAGTTGAGAGACTCAATCCATTCAGGATCAATGTCACCATCACAAATGATCCACGATGTGACAGAAGGTGGTTCCCGTACCACCTGCCTGGCTGAAGCAGTGAGGACTCCATCAGACCATTCCCTGGTATCATGGTCAATGTGGCCCAGTAGCTGTTGCCGGGGCATTGCCTTGGGATTCATGACATACTTCACTACTTTCTTATCCATCTTCAACAATGCCTGTTTAAGAGTTTGCCATAGCGTGGTCTTACCAGAACCTGAAGGGCCCACAACCACAACTCCCATGCGCTGCTGCAGTTGCTCATAAAGCTCTAGTGCCTTCTTTATCTGACGCTCATTAGGGATGAGGCTCATTTCCTGGAAGGTTTCCTGTAGCACGGCAGCTAAGTTTTCATACCCAACACCACGGAATACAACATCTGGAAAAACATCCTTCACGAGCTCATCAAACCTGAGGAATAAAATAAGAAATGAAAAACAAAATTCAGCTTTCTCAAAAGCCTGCAAACTAACAATACCAAAAGGTTCAAGCATTTGTCTTAACTTTAAACTTAGACCACAAGACTTTACTGGAACTTATCAAGTTTTGATATTGGCAAATGAGAAAGTCTAATGACTCATATAAGCCAGTGGAAGTCTTTCCCATCTGATAACAACCATTGCTAAATCATGATCAGTGGATCCAGATGTATGAAAACCATTTTGAATTTTGTTTCATTTTAAGCTACTATTCCCTGCCCTGAATATTATGGTGTTGGCCAGAAATGCAAGCTATGACTTCTGTTTCTGAAAGCATAATTAAAAATTCCGAAGGTATAAATGACCCAATGCAAGTATTATACATTGTTTCCATAGGCATTCTCCTAACAACCTCTTCATTTATTAAATCAAGTACAGTAAAACCTCGATATAACGGACTTCAGTAGACCGGAATTCGCTTTTATCGGACTCGAGGAGCTACCGGACTAAACTTCTATATATCGGAAAAAGTCTGATATAGCCAGAATCAGTCCAGACTGCCTGACGCTACCGGACTAAACTCCTATATATCGGAAAAAGTCCGATATAGCCAGAATCAGTCCGGACTGCCTGACAACTTCAGCTATGTTCACCACAATAAGACAAGTAAAAGACATGTTTTTCAGTGCACAGTACAGTATTATTACACCATTTGATTAATGTAGTGAAGGTAAAACACAGTACAATAGTTTTTCAGTGCACAGTACAGTATTATTACACCATTTGATTAATGTAGTGAAGGTAAAACACAGTACAATACTGCAATGGTAAAAACTACCGATGCAATCCGGACTAATGTCTGATATATCGGAAAAAGTCCGGATTAGCAGGGGTAAGTCCGGATGTCGCTTTTATCGGAAAATCGCATATTTCGGACTGGCCTGAGCCCCAATTAGTCCGTTATAGTGAGGTCTTACTGTACTGTACACTCAAAGATGATGATAATGACGATGACAATGATGAGGACGGTGATGAGGATATGATGGAGGTGCGTCTGGTACAGTACTTTGTAGATTTATCTCTTAGGAAAAAAAAAATCTGCACAGACCAAAACCCACTTTTTACTCTACATTTCTTCATTTGGAAGCACCTTTCTGGAAGAGGCTTCAAACCAGTTTTGACACCATACAGGCATTAGGTGTGGTGGGAGAAATAGTCCTAGACTCACACAGCACACAGCTGAGGAGAGAATGAATTGCTTCTTGCTTCCAGTTAAAATGGCTCATGAGGCATGATGACCCTCCTGTGTCATGATGTCTCATTCATGCAGTCGAGTGAGTGCTCAACTATGCCACTTTGCATGAAGGGTGGCCATGATGGCACTACTCTTTTGAGACTGCCTAACACTGCCACTATTGACAATTTATTGCTTCCCTCTTTTCTCATTCTGTGTGCACTCTCTTCAGCACCTTGTCCATCATCAGGATGTTCAGGTTTACAAAAGTGAGGTGGTTTTGTGCCTGCCTGGCAAATTTTCTGTGTGCTTCTGATTAGTTTTATGGTGCCTAGCAACTGTGAGGTACACCCTCAACCCTGGTCCACCTGGCCAAGTAGATCCATCAACGGGACTTGCCTCTGACGCTTGGTTTGGGTCGGATGCACTCTCTTTCCTGCCTTCCTCCCCATCAGATCCTACACCTTTTCAGTCCCCAACCCATCAAGTGGTCTTTGATTACTTCTTTCTCTTATTGTGTACACATTTGTGGCTCACTTGGTGTTTCTACCACTGTTATTCGGCCGTGTTTAGGCATGGTCGAGGTGAGTGAACGCCATAGCAATGGCACAGCCGGCTACTTAGCCGGTTCAAGCAGTGCCTATGGATGACGAGGCTATGCTGGAGGTCGGACCTACCCAAGGCAAGTGTGGATGACAGGCACCTCAGGATGAAGAGGAGGAGGATGGACTGGACGACACCTCCCACTCAGGGAAGTATTTCAAGCCCACACCATCTACTGACAACACCACAGGTGAGCGCTTGATCACTTTCTTAGTTCGCACTTTAGATGGCAGTGCAGTTTTTTCCAACCCCAGAGCACTGTCTAAGGCCATCAATGCTTGCTCTTGGGGCAAATACAGTAAAACCTCGATATAACGGACTTCAATAGACCGGAATTCGCTTTTATCGGACTCGAGGAGCTACCGGACTAAACTCCTATATATCGGAAAAAGTTCGATAAAGCCAGAAAGCAGTCCAGACTGCATGACCACTTCAACTATGTTCACCACAATAAGACAAGTAAAAGACATGTTTTTCAGTGCACAGTACAGTATTATTATATCATTTGATTAATGTAGTGAAGGTATAACACAGAACAATACTGCAATGGTGGTGAAAACCACTGATGCAATCCGGACTAATGTCTGATATATCAGAAAAAGTCCGGATTAGCAGGGGTAAGTCCGGATGTCGCTTTTACCGGAATTTTGCATTTTTCGGACTGGCTTGGGCCCCAATTAGTCCGTTATAGTGAGGTCTTACTGTACAGTGTGAAGGGTGAGCTTTGAGTATTAGGACGAGGGGCTGCCTTTCACTTCTGCATAACAGAGGCGAATCTAGCCAAGCTGCCTGCCCCTCCTGAATCCCTAACTTCCCTGGGAGAATGGAAGGTCATGTGCTTGAGAGCCACCTCCCCCAAGGACAGTGCTTATTCATTTGGGAAAATCAGCCGTGTTGTTTGACCTGTCCACCGACGACGTTCTTTCACAGCTTCGCTGCCTGGGGTTAGGAGACCACCTTGCAGAGGTTTCACGCCTCACCTCCTGATCTGGACAGGACGGCACACAGGTCCAGTCTTGGGTCGTTCGTCTCAAGTTCGAGAGCCCCCTGTCAGAGGAAGTCATACTGGGACATTCATGCTATATGGTAGGTACTTACACCTTTCCACTGTTGCGCTGCTTCACTTGCCACCAGTTTGGGCACGTATCCCCATTCTGTTGGAACAAGGTCCGATGTGCCCACTGCAGCCGCTTTCACCACTACCACTCCACCACTAGGAAGCCTTCCACAGAGGACCCTTACTGCTTTTTCTGTGGTGACGCCCACACCATCACATCGCGATCTTCTCTGGTATATCAACAAGCCCTTGCCATCCATGTAACAGCCCGAAACAACCCATCCTCCCTTCAGTCTGTGAACACCAAGCTGCGCTCATTCAACCCAGCACCACGCACTGCCTCACCCCGTCTCCCTGCTCAATCAACACCATCTGTCTCCTCTCACCCACCCAGCCACCCCATGCAGCAGGGCATCAGTTTTGCTGAAATCACCTTCAACCGCTTCTCTGCCCTACAGGATATGCAACCACCAGAGGTGGACATCACCGACAGGGAATCTGACACAGCCACACACCTTTCCCCACCCCCCGAGATCATGACCCATCCAGTTCCAGCTCTGAAGCCCCAACGTTATCGTCCCCGTCCCACTCACAGTACAAGGTCAGTCTCTGATCCAGCCACTCCCGAGTTTGCCGATCCCAACGCCCCTCCTGTGGTTCCCCCGATCAGTCCTTCCCAGCAGCGTCCCTACCCTTCAATACCTCGTCCTGCCACTGCACACCGCTCAGCCCCCCACCCATCTGCACCACTTCCTCATCAGGATGAATCTCTGCCACCCTCTAGCCCCCTCGGAACACCAGTAACTGATTTTTTTATCCACATACTGATGGATGCTTTAGCTTTGTACCAAAATGGTCTGTCATTTCTGGATATCTTTACCATACTCATACCACGTGTGCTTTCCCTCCTCACCTGACAATAATGGAGCCCCCACACATCAACCATTTCTTCCTTTGGAATGCCTGCTCCCTCCTGCGTAAGACACATGACCTGGCGATGACATTGACATCCAATTTCCCTGGGGTCATTGGCATTTGTGAGACCTGGCTTTCCCCTACCCTCCAACTGTCCGTCCAGGGCTACCACGTCATCCACGCGGATCGCCAAAGTGTTGGAGGGGGTGTTGTCATTTTGGTCCATGACTCCATCCCCTGCTCAGAACTCACAATCCCCAGGCCTCCCCAAGGTGTCATGGAATTCCTTGCCGTCTGCCTTTTTCTTCTCCATGGGATGGATCACAATAGCCATCGCATACAGCCCCTGTCAGGACGTGACCCTGGAAGAGCTCCGGTACTACCAAGACCACCTCTAACCACCATGCCTCCTCATGGGGGACACTAACGCTCGCCATCCACATTGGGACCCATGTGTAACCCATGGCTCTATGAATCAATTGGGTAGATCTACCTTTAGCTTCCTCCTTGAGAGTTCCCACCTCACCCTTCTCACACCTATGGGCCTCCAGGCTCGCTCTGACCCACAGACCAGTCATCCATCCACCCTAGACCTCTGTATGGGCGATCCATTATTTCAGCATGCGGCTGTGACAACTGACCCATACCTCAGGAGTGACCACCTCCCGGTTCTCCTTGACACTGCCGGCCTGTCGCCCCCAGCTGAGTATGCCCCACGCCCCCGCTGGTGGTTGGCCGCAGATCGATGGCCACAATTCATTGCAGCCCTTAGCATCCCTCACCCCCAGTCAGACTCATCTCTCAAAGACTGGGTGGCCAAGTTCTCCTCATCCCTTGTGGAGACAGGATGCTATGTTATCAAATTATCATCACGACGGGATAGAACCCGCTCAATGGTGCCATGGTGGACTGACGACTGCACCTGTGCCATTCGAGCTCGATGCTCTGCCTGGAATGCATGGAGATGTAACCCCTGTCCCCGACTCAAGATTCCACATTGTTGCTGGGAAGCAGAATGCAAACAAACTATATCCTTGGCACGACGCGCAGCTTTGTCAGCCTTCTGCTCTTCTCTGTCCTCTTCCAGCTCCACATCCAGACTTTGAAATTTGTCCGATCTATGAAGGGGCTCCCCACCTCACACTCATACCCTCTGGTCAAGGATGGTGCCACTCTCGTCACCCTCCATGACAAAGCAGAGTTCCTGGCTCAATTCTTCCGATCACAGCTTGGTGTCCCTGCACCCCTGGCGATATCAGACTGTCTCCAGCAGGTCATCCACGATGGGATCTCGTCCCCCTCACTGAAGGGACTTGCCTCTCCATTCTCCCCTCATGAACTCCAACATGCACTACGTTCTACCAGAAGTGGGAAAGTGGCCCTGACTTGGTCTCCAATGAGTTCCTTAAACATCTCCCACCCAACCTCCTTACCCCTCTCCTATGCCTGTTCATGGAAGGAATCCCTTCTCCTCCCCTTTCCCAAACCAGGACTGGACCCCTCCCTACCTTCCTCCCATTGACCTATTGCCCTATTATCAAATGTCGGCAAGGTGCTCCAACGCATGGTTGCCAGGCGCCTCACGTGGTAGCTAGAACACCATGGTCTCCTTCGGGAGGACCAGTGTGGCTTCAGACCGGGTAGGAGCACTGCAGACATCCTTCTCCACATTGAACACCACATCCACTCTGCATATTGCCACTGCCGATACCTCCTGGCAGCTTTTGTAGACATTCAAAGAGTATTTGACTCAGCCCCTCATGCTGGCATACTATATAAACTCAGCACAAAGGGAGTGAGGGGTCCAGCCCTAGCCTGGGTGGCAGTTTTCTCACTGACCAAAAATTCACTGTATCCCTAAGGAATACACAGTCATCTTGTTCTGTGATCCACAGGGGCATCCCACAGGGCTCTGATCCTAGCCTCCTCCTTTTTAACGTCTTGTTGTCAGACATCACCCGAATCCCAGGAGTCTCCTTCCTCATCTATGCGGACGATGACTCTCTCCTCCGTAGTGCAGATCAACTACATGACACCCAGTCAGGCTTCCAGCTGGCAATAGATGTCTGTCGCCTGGGCTGCAGCATGGGGCCTGACAGTGAGAGCCAGCAAGAGATGTCCGATGTGCTTCACCCTGCGCAAACTCCCCACCCTCCCGCATATCTGGATAAATGACTCTCCTGTACCTCTACAGGGCACACCTTTCTTGGACTGTGACTGGATGGCCTCACACTAACTTGGAAACATCACATAGAATACCTCCGATCCTCCTGCCTTCGACGACTAGACATCATGCATAGCATAGCAGGAGTGTGCTGGGGTTCTGTCAGGGAGACACTGCTCCATCTTTACTCCGTATTCATCCTGAGCCGACTCTCCTATGGGTCATCAGTATATGGGTCTGCCCCCTCTTCTAACCTGCAGAGGATGGATGTAATCCAAAACACTGCCCTCCGTATAGTCCTAAGGGCCTTTAAGTCATCCCCAGTTGTATCCCTTCATGTTGAATCAGGAATGCTCCCCCTTTCTATGCTGCGTATTGGCCTTGACTGACATCTCCTCCGCCGTCTTCTTGGACATCCCCCCCCAACACCTGCTCTCTGTCCTATATTCTTGTGCCCCTCTAGTCAGTCCTCCCCCTCGATGGCCTCGGGCAAACCCACCCTTCATTTTTTGTGGCCTACAGGCCTGGCATACCTTATCTAACCCAGCCCCATCTTCTGCCCCCACTTCCCCTATCTCCCCTGTCCCTCCATGGCTTGACCTTTCCCCCATGGTTTCCCCAGACCTCCCCATCCCGTTTTGGAGATGCACTGTTGGCCCGCCAGATTTTCCACCTTATGGATCCCTCACTCTATGGAGGTTTCTTTCGAATCTTTACCGATGCTTCATATTCCCCTCCCGCCTCCTATGCCTCAGCAGTGTACTTTGAAGACCTCTCCCTCTGCCAGACCTAAACCCTATCTGGACCCCACTCAGTCCTCACTATAAAACTGTACATCATCCTCCAAGCACTGACCTTTGTAAAATGCCATTTGCCACCCCAACCAATAGTGTTTTACAGTGACTCCCAATCATCTTTACACCTCCTCTCCAGTCGGCCATCCTCTCATGTGCAACTAGTCCATGCAATTCACTCCTTCCTTGTCTTTTTTGCCTCTCCTCCCTGGACCGTGCACCTTCAGTGGGTCCCCTCGCATGTTGGCATTCACGGCAATGAAATTGTGGACCAAGCAGCTCAGCAAGCCCTCCACTCCCAACACCTCACTCATCTAGACCCAGATCCTGCTGCTTTCCGTTCCCGTATCCGACAAGCCTTTAGATCTCTTTGGGAGCAGTCCCTCTCCCATGATCTAGCTGTAACCTCTCTAGGACTCATCCATGCTGATGCAGCTACTCACCCCTAGGCCCGCCATCCCTGCTGACAATTGGACGTGGCCCTCACCCACCTGGGCATTGGCCACACTGGTCTGAATGTCCACATACACCAGCTAGGTATTATAGAATCCCCATAGTGTCCCTGGTGTCCCCATACTGAGGAGACTGCTGAGCACTTCCTCTTGTGGTGTCCCAGATTTCACTCCCACTGGGTGGCCCTCCAAGACCACTTGGCTACCCTTGGATACCCCCACCTCTCCCTCCCTCTCCTACTTGGTGGTGGCTCCAGTGACCCTGACACACATCTACAAGTTATGTGCCTGCTGTGTGGATTCCTGCAATCATCAGGGCAGCTCCCCCGCCTGTGACCTAAGACCCTGCACCATCGGCTGAGGAAGGGCAGTGGGTCATGTCCTCGACCATCGTCCTTTATACCCAGAAGAAGAAGAAGAAGATCCATCAACCACAAGTAAGTACAGTAACTGCCCCCATGGGGCTGTCCCATAGGTTCCCTCCAACACTGATGCTGTGTCTGTGTCCAAGTGTGTCATATGTTATGCAGTGTTCCATGATTTGGATTATGTTGTGTGGGCCAAATCTACAAACAGGACATATGTCAACCGAAATTCTACACAACTCAAATCTAAACTGGTACCTGAGGAGGAATGGGTAATGTCCTGATCCAAGCATAGCTAAGTGAACTTGATCAGTTCTACTTAAATACATCTCTGATGGCTGGATACTAAGACGGGCTCAAAGTATAGTATTCTGATCAAAGTGTTAGTGTGCCCTGTGCATGAAATGAGTATGTAGGTGTTTCTTCACTGCCAGTGTTGGAGTGTCTGAAATTGAGATGTTTTTGAAGAAGATTTGGTAATGTTTGTGTGGTGATTGTTTAATTTATCTAGTTGTGTTGTGAGGCTATCATACAGCAACTAGAACTGTGTGCCTATCATGTCAAGATATTCACTGATGGGGAGGACTTTAGTTTCTAAGTATCACTGAATTGTGAGAGTGGTATTGGTGCAGCCAGTGATATGTAAAGCAGTGTTCTGTATGATCTGCAAGGTGTTGTAATCTGTGCTGGATAAGATGCGGGCCCATGCAAGGGAGGCATCTGTGTTGGATAAGATGTGGGCCCATGCAAGGGAGGCATCTGTGTTGGATAAGATGTGGGCCCATGCAAGGGAGGCATAGGACATCATTTATCTGATATACTGTTTGCAGAGTAGAAAGAGTACTTATTTTTGTTATCAATCTGTCCCTGTAAGTGCCCTGAGAGCATTAAGTCCGCGGTAACACGATCTCTTGTCTTTTAAACTGATCATCAAGGCTAGTCTAGGTTACTCCAAAGATCTTAGTAGAAGTGGTGTGTGAAACAGGTACGTTGTTAAATGAGCATTATTTGTACAAAGGCTCTGTTCCTGTGGAATGATGTTAGGAACAGGATGGGGATAGAAGTTAAGGAGTAACTCATAGCCAGCACAAATTGGTTTGACCACTTCAAAACATGTGCTGGCTTGAAGAACGTCATGCTGCATGGTGACGTTGCCAATGTTGACCACAAAGTGGTGGAGAAGTTCCCAGAGTTACTCAAGAAACGAATCATGGATGGTGGCAACAGTACACAGCAGGTAATCAACTTTGATGGGACAGCCTCTTCTGGGAATGCATGTCAATGAAGACTTTCATCAGTGAAGAGCAGAAGGTGAGGAGACTGTAGCACCAGTCGAGCAGGGCAGTACTCCCAAGGAGGATGGAAAGCTGATGACAGAGAGAGCTGGAGCTCCCGTTTCATCAGCCCTCAGGACTTGTTCCTAACCATCCCCCTTTGCTGAACTTTTTCAGTGTCTCAGTAACACAGAGAGTAGACCAGCATGCTCTCCAATACAAGTTTCTCTAACTGTCAACACCAAACTACATACACGCTACACACTACACTTCCTTTTCAAAATTCTTTTAAAAATGGCTACTAAAAATCGTGCCTCGGAGTCCCCAGGGGGGGGGACCATAAATGCCCCCACCATCCGCCCCTCTCCCAGTGAAGGCTCTCGGAGCTGCCTGGAACCACTGTCTGACTCACTCCTTCTTCATTTCTGTAACATTCGCGGCCTTTCCTCTAACTTTCGCTCTGTTGAGCACCACCTTTTCTCCTCTAAACCTCACCTTCTCTTTCTTTCTGAGACTCAGCTGTCTGAGACAACTAACAGCAAACCCTTTTCTGTATCCTCCTACTTTCTCTATTCTCATTTCAAAGCCAAAGGTGGCTGTTGTGTATATGTACGCAACGATCTATCTTGCTCTCGTGTTCCTGAACTTGATTCTTCTGAATTCTCTACTCTCTGGCTTCAGCTCTCCTGTCATTCTCTAACTAAATATATCTGTGCTGTTTACTTATCTCCTAATTCTACTGACTATCAAAAATTCTTTGACTATCTTACTTCTACGATGGAACACATTCTATCCATTTCTCCTTTCTCTGAAATCTCCATTCTAGGAGATTTCAATGTTCACCACCACCTTTGGCTCTCCTCTCCTTTCACTGATCCACCTGGTGAACAAGCCTACATCTTTTCTATCCTTAATGACCTAGAGCAGCTTGTACAGCACCCTACCCGTATCCCTGACCGCCTTGGAGAGAGTTCCAACATACTTGACCTTTTCGTAACAACTAATCCTTCTGCTTACACTGTTAATCTTTTCTCTCCGTTGGGCTCCTCCGATCATAACCTTATTACCTCAACCTGTCCTATTGCTCCAGTACAGCCTGTGGACCCTCCAAAGAAGTGCCGCCTGTGGCACTTTGAAGCTGCAGATTGGGAGGCCCTGAGGCAGTACTTCTTTGATTTTCCTTGGAATGATTATTGCTTCCATGGCCGGGAGCCGTCTGAGTGTGCCCTGCGCATTACGGAGGTTATTCTCTCGGGCATGGAAGCATACATTCCTTTTTCATACCCTCTGACTAATGCAAGAAAGCCTTGGTTTAATCACGCTTGTTCTAATGCTGTCCGCAACAGAGAGAGGGCCTTTAAAAGGTACCGGAGGCAACCCACCCCTGAATCGCATCTTTTTTATATTTCTGCCCGGAATCGTGCTAAGTCTGTTCTTTGCTCTGCTAAAAATAATTTCATCTGTGCTAAATGTTCCCAACTCTCCAACTCGAATTCTTCTCGCTCCTTTTGGCACCTTGCCAAAAACCTTTCTAACAACTTTACCTCATCATCCTTCCCTCCTCTTTTCTACTCTGATGGCTCTGTAGCTATTTCTTCTACTGATAAAGCAGATCTCTTCGCTCAGACATTCTCCCCCAATTCTACCTTAGACGATTCCGGTGCTGTTCCTCCATCACTTCCCCCTCAGACTTCCTCATGACAGGCATTAAAATTTCTTCAGCTGATGTATTTCTGCCATCACTGGCCTCAATATTAACAAGGCATATGGGCCTGATGGAGTCCCTCCTGTTGTCCTCAAAAACTGTGCTTCTGTGCTTACACCCTGCCTTGGTAAACTCTTTCGCCTTTGTCTCTCAACTTGTACCTTTCCTTCTTGCTGGAAGTTTGCTTTCATTCAGCCAGTCCCAAAGAAGGGTGACCATTCCCAACCCTCTAACTATCGTCCAATTGCTTTAACATCCTGTGTCTCAAAAGTTTTTGAATCAGTTCTTAACAGAAAAATTTTAAAGCATCTTTCCTGTCACAACCTTCTTTCTGATCGTCAGTATGGGTTCCGTCAGGGACGCTCCACTGGCGATCTTCTCACCTACCTTTCAGACTCCTGGTCATCCTCCTTTCGGGACTTTGGCAAAAGCTTTGCCATTGCACTTGACATCTCAAAGGCTTTCGATCGAGTCTGGCATAAATCTCTGATTTCCAAACTGCCCTCTTACGGTTTCTATCCTTCTATCTGTGCCTTCATCTCTAGCTTCCTTTCTGGTCGTTCTATAGCTGCTGTTGTAGACGGCCATCGTTCTTCTCCTAGACCTATCAACAGTGGTGTTCCTCAGGGCTCTGTCCTATCACCAACTCTCTTTCTCTTATTCATCAATGACCTTCTAAGCTGTACATCTAACCCTATCCACTCATATGCTGATGATTCCACCCTTCACCTTTCCATTCGATTTCCGCAACGTCCATCTCAGCAGTTACTTCAGCAAACAAGGGATGAGGCTATAGCACACCTAATGTCTGACTTGGCTCATATCTCTGATTGGGGTAAAAATAATCTTGTTATTTTTAATGCATCAAAAACTCAGTTTTTACACTTATCAACCCATCAAAATCTTCCTCAGGATTACCCACTAATGTTTAATAATGTCCAGCTCAGTCATGCATCATCCTTGAACATGCTAGAGGTTTCATTCTTTCGGGATTTGTCTTGGAAAGAACATATTACATCTCTTGTGAAATCTGCTTCCAAGAGATTAGGTGTGCTGGGCCGACTCCGAACTTTCTTTACCCCTGCACAGATGTTGACCTTGTACACGGGTTTTATTCGCCCGTGTATGGAGTACAACTCTCATGTGTGGGGACATGCAGCCCTTCTCAATAGGGTGGAGTCAAAGGCTTTTTGTCTCATTAACTCTCCTCCTCTTACTGATTCCCTTCAACCTTTGTCTCTTCGCCGCACTGCTGCTTCTTTATCTCTCTTCTATCGCTACTTCAATGGTCACTGTTCCTCTGAACTGTCTGCTTGCATCCCTCCACCTCTACGACGGGCACATAGTACCCGTTTAGCAACAAACTCTCATCCCTTTTCTGGCCAACTCTCTAATGCAAGAGTTAACCGTTACTCCCAGTCCTTCATTTATGCAACTGGTCAACTCTGGAACTGTCTCCCTCTGTCTGTATTCCCTACTTCCTATGATCTCCAATCTTTCAAGCGCAGTGTGTCCAGGCATCTCGAAATGAATGGATCTTGAATTTGGCTCTCTTTTGTATTGTTTTTACTTTTTCTTGGAAGGAACAGTATGTGGGCCCTGGCCTTTGGTTCCTTCTTCCTTGCATTAAAAAAAAAAAAGAATGCACCAGGTTTAAAGGTGGAAAAAGACTGTCTAATGCTGCTCCTTGGGAGGGGAGGGGAGGGGAGGGGAAGGGGGGTGGGGGGAGAAATGCCTTGGGTGACTTCAAACTGAAGCTGCTGCTTGACTACCATTGGGAGAATCCACAGGTGCTGGCTGGTGATTTGAAGGACGACCTTGGGGTAATATGGAAGTCCAACCCATGTTGTACTTCATCACCTCCATCGGCCACTCCTACATGGGTATGTACCCATCCCCAGTGCTCCAAGACTACACCACTAGCAACAATTTAACCAACCAGTTTCTCCAAGTGGCAGACAATGCCCCTAATCATCCCCATCCCCCCCCTGGCCATGGATGGCTGTGTAGATAACATCAAAGTGGTGTTTCTGTCTCCTACCACCACCATTTTGGTCTAACTAATGGATCAGTGGTCAAAACAGCATGCTGTCTATGGCATGTTACCTGATTACCTGAGATGCACCATGGAGCAGATGGTGAGAGTTAATGACTCTGAAGACAGAAACCCCATCAAAACATTCTAGCAGAATTATAACATCAAAAACCACAACATTGTAGCGGCATAGAAAGAGGTGAAGCAGTGCACTATGAATGGGAACTGGCAAAAGTTGTGGCCTCTGTGCATGTATTCATTCATAAGGTTCCCTGTGGGGGTGGAATTTTGAAGGGATGTCATAGATCTCTCTCATGAGGCAGGTTTCCACATAGATAACAAGGATGTCCAAGAGGTGATTAAGAGCCAGAGTGAGAAGCTTCAAAATTTTGTTTAAAATGGCATCGCAGCACCAAGCCTCGGAGTTTCTAGGGGGAGGGGGAGGGACCATAGAAGTCTCCACAATCTGTCCCACTCATGGTGACGACCTAGCAAGATGCCTGGAACCACTGTCTGACTCACTTTTTCATTTCTGCAATATTTGTGACCTTTCCTCTAACTTACTTTCTGTTCAGCACCACCTCTCCTCCTCTAAACCTCACCTTCTCTTCCTCACAGAGACTTAACTGTCTAACTGTCTGAGGCAACTGATAGCAAACCGTTCCATGTATCCTCCTACTTATTCTATACTCATTTCAAAGGCAATGGTGATTGCTGTGTATATGTACGTAACAACATATTTTGCTCTCATGTTCCTGAACTTGAATCTTTTGAATACTCTACTCTCTGGCTTCACCTATACTGTCATTCTCTGACTAAATATATCTGTGCTGTTTACTTATCCCCTAATTCTACTATGAAAAATTCTTCGACTACCTTACTTCTAAGATGGAACATACCCTATCAGTTTCGCCTATCTTTGAAATCTCTGTTCTAAGTGATTTCAATGTTCATCACCACCTTTGGCTCTCTTCTCTTTTCACTGACCCACCTGGTGAACAGATTCACATCTTTCTAACCTTAACGACCTAGAGAAGCTTGTACAGTACCCTACCAGTATCCCTGACCACCTTGGAAAGAGTTCCAACATATCTGACCTCTTCCTTACAACTAATTCTTCTGCTTATGCTGCTAATCTTTTCTCTCCATTGGGCTCCTCTGATAATAACCTTATCACCTTAAACTGTCCTATTACTCCATTAAGGCCTGTGGACCCTCCTAAGAAGTGGCAGCTGTGGCACTTTGGGGCTTCTGACTGGGAGGCCCTCAGGACGCACTTCTTTGATTTTCCCTAGAATGATTATTACTTCCATGGCCGTGAGCCATTTGAGTGTGCCTCGCATATTACAGGGGTTATTCTCTCCAACATGGAAGCATACTTTCCTTTCTCTTATCCTATGACTAGTACAAAAAAAAACTTGATTTAATCACACTTGTTCTAATGTTGTCCACAACAAGGAGAGAGCCAACAAAAGGCACTGGAGCCAACCCACCCCTGAATCTCATCTCTTTAACAGACTGTTTCTGCTCAGAATTGTGCTAAGTCTGTTCTTTGCTTTGCTAAAATTAACTGTTGGCTCCCCTGACTCTCATCTCTTTAACAGTATGTTTCTGCACAGAATCATGCTAAGTCTGTTCTTTGCTTTGCTAAAAAAAATTTCATTCATACTAAAGGCTCTGATCCAACTCGAAATCTTCCCGCTCCTTCTGGCATCTTTCTAACATCCTTACCTCATCATCCTTCCCTCCTCTTTTCCACTCTGATGGCTCTGTAGCTATTTCTTCTACTGATAAAGAAGAACTCTTTGCTCAGACTTTCTCCTCCAATTCCACCTTAGATGATTCCAGTGCTGTTCCTCCATCACTTCCCCCCTCTCAATTCCTCATGGCTGACACTGAAATTTCTTCCACTGATGCATTTTCTGCTACCACTGGCCTCAGTACTAACAAGGCACGTGGACCTGATGGGGTTCCTCCTGTTGTCCTCAAGAACTGTGCTTCTGTGCTTACACCCTGCCTAAGTAAACTCTTTCGCCTTTGTGTGTCAACGTGTACCTATCCTTCTTGCTGGAAGTTTGCTCTCATTCAGCCTGTTCCTGAAAAGGGTGACCATTCCCAGTCCTCTATCACCCAATTGCTTTAACATACTGTATTTCAATTTTTTTTTTAATCAGTTTTAAAAAATAACATCTTTAAAGCACCTTTCCTACCACATCCTTCTTTCTGATCATCAGTATGGGTTCCATCAGAGATGCTTCACTGGTGACCTTTTCACCTACCTTTCAGACTCCTGGTCATCCTCCTTTCGGGACTTTGATGAAAGCCTTGCAATTGCACTTGACATCTCAAAGACTTTCGATCAAGTCTGGCATAAATTTTTAATTTCCAAACTGCCCTCTTATGGTTTCTATCCTTCTATCTGTGCCTTCATCTCTAGCTTCCTTTCTGGTCGTTCTATAGCTGCTGTGGTAGAAGGCCAACGTTCTTCTCCTATAGCTATCAATAGTGGTGTTTCTCAGGGCTCGCTCTGTCTTACCTCCAACTCTCTTCTACTATTCATCAATGAGCTTCTAAACTGTACATCTAACCCTATCCACTCATACAATGATGACTCCACTCTTCACCTTTCCATTTGCTTCACACATTGTCCATCTCAGCAGTTATTTCAACAAACAGGGGATGATGCTATGGCACACCTAATGTCTGACTTGGCATATATCCCTGACTGGGGGTAAAAGTAATCTTATTTTTAATGCTTCAAAAGCTCAGTTCTTACATCTTTCAACCCATCAAAATCTTCCACAGGGGCATCCTCTAATTTTTAACAAAATCCAACTCAATCCTGCATCATCTTGAAACAGGGAAGTGAGCATGGAAGTGAAAAAGTTGTTACATGACAGTATTGTGATACCAACTCTGACATATGGAAGTGAAGCTTGGACCCTGTTGGAAGGACAGAAGTCAAGAGTGAGAGCAGTGGAAATGAGTTATTTGAGAGGAGCATGTGGAGTCACATGGAGAGACAGACTAACAAACGAGGAAGTGAAGGAGCGTTGTGGTGCGGTTGAGGACGTGATGGGAAGCGTTAGGAGAAACACGTTAAGGTGGTTTGGGCATGTGGAGAGGATGGAGAGTGAAAGATTGACGAGGAGAGTGTATGTGAGTGAGGTGGAGGGGGCGAGAGGGAGGGGGAGGCCGAGGATGAGATGGAGGGATGGAGTGGAGAGGTATATGAGAGAGGGGGGTGTGAGTTGGAAGCGTGGTAGTGAAATGGCAGGGGACAGAGTGACATGGAGGCGATTTGTTTGTGGCCACCCCGTGCGGGATTGAGGCGTCTGGCAATAGATAGATAGATAGATCTTTAAACATACTCAGGGTTTCATTCTCTTGGGATTTATCTTGGAAAGATCACATTACCTTACTTGTAAAATCATCATCTGAGAGATTAGGTGTGCTAAGCCGAATCCGTGCCTTCTGTACCCCTGCACAGTTATTGATTTTATACATGGGTTTTATTTGCCCCTGTGTAGAGTACAACTTTCATGTGTGGGGAGGTTTCCCACATACAGCCCTTTTCACTAAGGTGACATCAAAAGCTTTTTGTCTCATTAACTCTCCTCCTTTTACTGGCTGCTTTCAACCTCTGTCTTTTCGCTGCACAGCTGCATCTTTATCTCTTTTCTGTCGCTACTTCAAAGGTCACTGTTCCTCTGAACTGTCTATTTGCATCTCTCCACCACTATGGTGGGTGCATAGCACCTGTCTAGCAACAAACTCTCATCCTTTTTCTGTCCAACTCTCTAATGCAAGAGTTAGCTGTTACTCCCAGTCCCTCACGTATGCAACAAGTCAACTCTGGAACTGTCTTCCTTTATCTGTATTTCCTATCATCTACAACCTCCAGTCTTTCAGAACGGATCTTGAATTTGGCTGTCTGTTATCTTTTTTGTTTTTTTCTTATAGGAAGCAATCTTGCGAGCTTCTGGCCTTTGGTTCCTTCTTGCAAGCATTAAAAAAAATAAATAGATAAATAAAAAAAACTGTGAAGAACTGGACGACCAGTGGGTCCACATGAAGGAAGGAGACAGAGGAGTAGGAACCAGTACAAATGCTTGACCTTAAGACACTGAAGTAATTTTTGGCAATGGTGGCCAAGGCCATGTCATTTATTCAAGTGTAGATCCCAACCCTGGCAGGAGTGACACTACCTGTTACAAAATTGGAAAGGAACTTTGGACATTTCATGAGCTACTTTCTCAAAAAGAGGGCTGGCAGACAAACAGGCACAACCTCATTCTTTCAGCCAAGACCATCCACCAGCAGGGAAGAAGAAATGAGGCCCTCCAGTAGCAGCACACCCATGTACTGCACTGCCTCACCTACCTCTGTTTTGTCTGTTTTCTCCTCCTCACCACCTGGCTCCCCAGTGTACTCTCTCACAGCCACTGCACTGCCTCACCTACCTCCATTTTGTCTGCTTTCTCCTCCTCACCACTCGGCTTCCTAGTGTGCCCTCCCACTGCCTCATTGGACAGCTGTCCCCATCACTCTCCCACTGCCTCACTGGATCGCTGTCCTCATCACTCTCCCACTGCCTCACTGGATCGCTGTCCCCAACACTCACCCACTGCCTCAATGGATTGCTCTCCCCATCACTCTCCCACTAACTCAATGGATTGCTCTCCCCATCACTCTCCCACTGCCACACCAGATCGCTTTCCCCATGCCTCACTAGACTTCTCTCTCCATCACTTCCCATTGCCTCACTGGACTGCTCTCTCCATTGCTCTCCTGCTGCTTCACCAGATAGCTCTCCCCATTGCTCTCCCACTGCCTCACTGCATCACTCTCTCCATCGCTCTCCCACTGTCTTGCTGGATTGGTCTCCCACTGCCCTCCTGCCGCCTCATCAGACTGTTTTCCCCATCGCTCTCCTACTGCCTCACTGGATCTCTCTCTCCCCACTGCTTTCCAGCTGCTTCATCATATTGCTCTGCCCATCACTCTCCCACTACCCCTGTGGATCCACTGCCTCATCAGATCATTATCTCCACTGCTCTCCTACAGCCTCACTGGATCGCTCTCCCCATTGCCTCACTGGACTCCTCTCCCAAGTGTTCTCCCACTGCTTCAATGACTCACTCCCCCATTGCATACCTGCTGCTTCACTGGATCACTCTCCTCCCCATCATTGTCCTACTCTCTTACCAGATCACTCTCTCCATCACTCATCACCTGCTCCTAAGGAAAAAGAGAGTGCCCTGGGATACCAGCTGTCCCCCAGCCTCATGACGACCCATGGTGATGACTTGGACTGGCCAGGGAACCACATCAGGTGAGTAGGGTGGGTGAATTTTGACCAAAAACATATTCCCCATAGAACCCAAGTTATAATGGCATCACTTTATTACTAAAATTAAACGAAATGTAGCAGGCGGAGCTCAAAGTGTGCAAGAACTATAAGCTGCTAGGGGCAGCTCTTGCTCAAATGAGGCATCGAAAGGGAGGAAACTATGAAGAAGATATGGAAAAAGAAAGAAAAAAAAAAGTCATGAAGCAGAGAGAAAATTAAACTGTTTACCTACGAGTTGCGACTGTATATGATGATCATATGTGTTTTAAAGCTGGTCAAATATTTGATAAGGTCAACATTTAAAACTTTATAAACATCTGACAGCAATAACAATTAATATTAAGCTCTTTGTAATAATTAATGATAAAGAAGAGTAAAAGAGCACCAAATTATAAATATCTAGATGAACTGCAACAAACTATGAGCCACAAAAGCAATTAATGCCATGACGGCTCAAAAACAAACTGGCCTTCAACTTGAACAGCTGATCTTTATCTGCAGCACAACCTCTCCATCCATACAGTTCTAAATGCGTACTGTATCAGGAAGGAAGCACCGCTGAAACTGGCTGGTGTGACACCTAACCAGATGGAAAGATAGTGGATGTGCAAATGATGACAGACATGCAGTCTTCAAAGGCTCAAGCTGCTGCGGTAGGTGGTAATGTACAGGGTGAGCAATGTTGGACTGGATCTTGTACAGCATGCACAAACTGCTTACAGCACGATGATGTTCAAGATTACACATTTCACCACCACACAGAAACTTCACAGTGTGAAAGACCTTTGTCAATCAGATGACGATGCAACTCTGCAAGTGATGCAGAGGGATGACTGATCACTATATGACTGCTCATCACTTGATGCAGTCCCATCGTATTGCAGGGTTTGATTGCAATGGCTATTGCCTAGCCCTTCCCAGCATAAATGTCTACCAGGCCATATCAGTCTCATCCAATTCAGTGGGTACACCCTAATAATCAATCACACCATCTACTCTAACACTCCCCTCGTTTCTTTTCATATCTCCAATCAAAAAAATTCTCTCACTTCTCACAAACATTCCCATCCACACTTCCACATTCACCCACAATTCTCCTCACTCTAGCAGCTATATCTGATCTCATTTCTAAGGTACCCAATGTAAAAGTGCTGCCAAAGAGTATTACATCCAGCTTTAATACCAGAACTTTCACTGTATTGCTCGCTGAAATACATTCACAATCAAAATTACCATTATCTTTTAGAGATAACACTATGAGAAGCCCAACCCTAAATATGCTTAAGGTGTGGACAGTCATTACCCCTCCTATGCTTTCCTCATTAGTCACTCAGTGAGGTCATCCTGTACAACTTTTTTATGGATTTCTGTGTGCACTCACATTTTACTTGCAATAAAAGCTTATGGCCACTGTACATGAACCAGGTTGTGATAGCACTACTCCTTCATGCAACTAAAACTCAGAGACAGATCCAGTGGTTCCTTAACCCATCGCGTCCCGACTGAATTCCAACCTCTGATACCCCCCAGTCCCGAGCATTTTCGATTTCCCCCCCTCCCCCTCAAACCTTCGCTTTTGGTGAGAAACATCGAAAATTCAACGAGAAATCGCCCTCCTAAGGCTATAAATGGTGCTACAGGTGATGAGTCAGCCTTACGTTTTCCCTCTTTCTCAGGGTACCTGGCTAAAGAAAACGAACTATGGAAGGGTTAACTAATTCAAGCCACTTTAAATCACGTATTTATTTATGTATTTGGTACGAATTTATGTGTAGTACAAGACTATATTGGTTTTCACACATTTATATAGGCAATAGAAGATTGTTCAGTCTCCAAACACATCCACATATGGCACCTTCCTTCATGACATTACCACCTCATCACTTCTGTTTGTTTCTTGCTGTATCTTCTTTATTTCTTTGTCCTCCACCTCAGAAATCACTTTCACCGTGAATTTCGTCATTGGAGAGACCGTGGGGCAACATACCTTTACTGGCCAGGATACTGCTAGCAGGTGAATTGCCCAGTGTGAGGGGGAGGGGGGAGGGGGGGTTAGGTGGGGCCAGGCAGTATCCCCGCTTGACAGCAGGTACAGGAAGATCTCTCGCATATACTTACAAAAAATCACCCATGAAACTTGAAAATTGTGCAAATTATGACCCTTGCAATTACACGACATACCCGTACGTCGATGGGTGTAGCTGTGGCAAAACGTTGCAATGTACCCATATGTCGATGGGATTCCTCGGGTTAATTTCTACTTTCATAGCATTATTATTCATCTGGGAGTCACAGTTCAGTCCAACTTACCACTTACTGTGATGCTCAGGACTGCATGCAACTACAAAGGATTGCTGCTGGTTCTGTATCTAGGCACTACACCATCATAAATAATGGTTCTTTGAATTCTGAAGAGCATACCGCTATCTTAACTGAAGTAGCAGCCAGCAAGCTATCCTTCTGCGGGCATCAGACTTTACCATTCACTGTATATAATATCACAAGCAATTCTCAAGGCTGACCCTTTTCTATTCTTCATCTGATGATGATGATGATGACTGACAGTAATTAATGGTAATGATGATGATGATGATGATTATGATGATGATTGATGATGATGGATGATTGTTGATAACTGATGATGTTGATGATGATGATGATGATAACTAATGACTGATGATGATAAAGATGCTGATGATGATGATGACATATCATGATGATGATGACATGATAATATCATGATGATGATGACATGATGATGATGACATGATGTTATGATGATGATGATGATTATTGAAGATGATGATGACCATTTCATTTCGTTTTTGAAGGCTCCAACATGCTTGCATGTGTCGGCCTTGGTCACCTAATGGCGGCTCTCCACGCTGCTCGATCTCTGGCAGCCTCCCTATTCAGTCCCTTAACCCTTAAGTCACATTTAATGACCTCATCCCATGTCTTTCTCGGTCTACCCCTCCCAACCCCTCCCCCAATATT
>JAGKTI010010350.1:6117-28696 GCA_018397915.1 Birgus latro
GAAGGTCACAGCCTTGCCCATAGATCGGATTATATGAGCTCTCAGCTCCCTTCCGGGAGGTTAAAAGCTGATGATCACTACCATCAAGTGATCCTGATCGACCCGGTGGATGAGTTACACACACACACACACACACATTTGCATTCCATCATAAAAACTTTCTTAAAATATACAGATTCCAATATACGATATGCACAAAATAAAAATATTTATTCAACACGTCAGACACGAGCAAACATGGCTTTTCTTCTCTCCGCCGTGTCAATAAATTCGTTTAGAGCCGCCTTCAGATAAAGACTGTCAAGTCTCGTAGAATGAGCTCTCACTGTGGTTAAGCCGGTTGTGGGTCATTGTGCTCCTTAGGTAAGTCTCTCAATCTGTAAACAGAATTACGATAACAAAACACAGAAACATAACTGTATACACATCAGAGAAAATAACTCACAGGCCACAAGGCATCAGAGAGCTATTGACAACGCTTGGTGACTGACAAGAACAGCATTGCCACACAACGTAAACAATGAAAAACATCATAACACTACCATAGTGCGTCTCAAATACTTGTGCCAACCAGATTCAAGACAATATTCGACATATAGTATCATATTTATTTACAAACTTGATCAGTTTCATGCGTTGTTATTCAACCCTCAATACACTGGGAGCTATAGCCCCCCGAGCCCCCCCAGAAATTACGGCCCTGCTATCCGTATACAAACAGACAAACATATTCATAGGTAGAAAAACATGCTACCCCTGATTTATTTTATCCACCTAAAGGTTAGATCCAGCATTAATTAATACGCATAGGTGTTCTAAAAATTTCTTTCTCACCATACACAAGGTAGGGCTAGTGCCCTGTCAGTTGTGATGCCTCACAAAACTTCATCTGGCGCGTTCCACATAATATTCTTCTTCCTCCACCACCTCCATCATTGATCCCCTCGCCTCAATTGCTTCTCGCACCCCATCTCTCCATCTCTTTCTAGGTCTGCCCACCGGCCTCTTCTCACTCGGCTGCCACTGATAATATTTGGCAGGGTATCTTTCCTCTTCCATCCTCATGACATGGCCATACCATCTCAGTTGGTTTCTTGCCACAAATTCCAATATTGAGTCAATGTTCAACTCGTCCCTAATATCATCATTGCTTAATCGATCTCTTCCTGTTACTCCTTTTATCAAACGTAACACTCTTATTTCTGCAGCTTGAATTGTACTCTTTAGCCTTGTTGTTAATGTCCAAGTCTCTGATCCGTATGTTAATATTGGTCTTAAACTTGTTTTGTATATGAAAACTTTAACTCTTGATGGAATGAGTCTTTCCCTTAGTAGTGGGTCCATTAATCTTAAATTGTTGGTATTACTTTCAATCCTCTTTGTTATTTCTTTTTCCATAAACACCTTTCATTTACTATGACTCCTAGTTACTTAAAATCTTCCACCAGCTTCAACTGTACTCCGTCTATTCTTATCTCAATTTCCTCTCTCTCTCTTGCTTCCATCATCACCTCGGTCTTATTGGCATTTATTTACATTCCTCTTCTCTTTAAATCTTCGTTCCAAGCATTCAGTGCATCCTGCAGAACGATTGAGGATTTAGCAACAAGTGCAATATCGTCGGCATAGGCCACTGTCGTCACCTTACCTCCAAATCTTAATCTCTTCATACACCTGTCCATGAACATCATGAACAGAAGTGGAGATATCACACCACCCTGCCTAACACCTTGAGTTACGTTGAACTAGTTGTCCTCTCTTACCTGGGTCCTCACCTCGCTAACACAATTTCTGTAGAGACTCTTTATAGCTCTAACTAAGGAGGGCTCTACCATATATGTTGGATCTTCTAAGGTTTCCCATATTTCTTCCCTTGGTAATGTGTCGAATGCTTTTTCTAGATCAACAAATGCAATAAACACACACTGGCCCCACTCCCAGTTATTTTCCATTACCATCTTCAGTGTGAATATTGCATCTGTTGTTCCTCCTTGGGGTCTAAATCCGTACTGTCCTTCTTCCAGCTTACCTTCCACTGTTAATCTTAATCTCTTCTCTAGTACTCTTTCCCCACATGTGACAGCAGAGAGATTCCTCAATAGTTCTTGCATTCTGTTCGATAACCCTTTTTGAAAATCTTACAAATAATTGCCTTCCCTCAGTCAGCTGGCATTTTACCGTCACACCAAGCTATATTAAAAACTGTCAAGCCATTTAACTATATCATCATTTCCTTTCAACAATTCTGGTATTCCATCACTTCCAGGGCTTTTTCCATTTTCATACTTTCAATAGCTAGTTTAATTTCACCTGTTGTTCTGTTCTTGGGGCAACTATTTCTTCTTCTTCTTCTTGTCTCGCCACTTCTACTGGATTAAGAAGCTCTGAGAAGTATTCTTTCCATCTTTCATCCACTTCTCTTTCATCTGTCAGTAGCTCCCCTTCCATATTTTTGACTGAATACATTCCACTTTCATCTTTCCTTCTGTAGCTCTTAGCTATACTGTATATAAGTTTCTTTGTGTCCGACATGTCCCCTTCCAGTTCATTTCCTAACCTCTCCCATGCGTCTCACTTTGCTCTTGATTTTACTCTCTCGGCTTCATTTTTTGCTGCTTCATATTCTTTTCTGTTTTCCGGATTTCTTCTCTTCATCCACTTTCTAAAAGCAACATTCTTTTTCTTAACAGCTTCTCTGACTTCTTCTGTCCACCAAACTGTTTTCTTCTTTTTTCCTCCACTGACTTTCTTTGTTTCAAGCACCTCTTTGCTATTTGAATAATTCTTTCATGTGTTCCCACTCTTGCTCGATACCCTCAGTTTCCTGGTGATCTGCTGGTCTAGCTTCAGAAACCATCTCTTTGTATCGTTGTGCGACTTCGTGTTCTTCCAGCCTTTCTACTTTCATTCTTTCTATTGCAAGCTTTTTCAACGGCTTAAATGTTCTTATTCTCATTTTTGCTAGTACCAAGCGGTGATCAGAGTCTAGTGGTACCGAAGGAATACTCTTCACATCTCTGAAAATCGTTTTATTGTTAGTAAGAATCAGATCTATCATTGACTATTCCACATAATCTCCTCTGTCAGAATTCCACCTGACAGAAGGAATACTCTTCACATCTCTGAAAATCGTTTTATTGTTAGTAAGAATCAGATCTATCATTGACTATTCCACATAATCTCCTCTGTCAGAATTCCACCTGTACCAGCTCCATTTCTGGGTATCTTTGTGTTTAAAGAATGCGTTCATAATGGTCAGGCTGCTCCTGATGCAGAACTCAAAAGCACCAATCACACTTTCTATGTTGTTTCGGTTTCTTCCCACATGAGCATTCAGGTCTCCCAAAATGATCTTATCTACATTCTCCGTTGTATCCAAAGTGTCTTGCAGTTCCAGATACAAAGATTCTTTTTCTTCTTGAGGTCTTCCCTGGTGCGGTGCGTGTACCTGTATAAGTGAAACTTTGCTTGTACTTAATTTAAGTATCACGCAGAGTATTCTCTCATTTACATAATATATATTTTCTACTCGTCCTGCAAATCTTGATGCAAGAATAAATGCAACTCCATATTTTCTTTCGTTTTCAATTCCTTTATAAATTAGCTGATAATCATTATGTATCTTTTTAGTACCTTCTCCACTTAATCTGGTTTCACATATTCCTATGATGTCGACTTTTCTCTCCAACATCAGCTCCACCACCTCCTCCATTTTGCCATTTAACGTGGTTGCATTAATTGTTCCTAATCGCATATTCCTAAGAGATTGTCCAATGTCATGCCCATGTCGTTGCCTTAAATTCCGTCCGTCCCGAGGCATCACTTGTGTTTCACGAGCAGGAAAATCAAGACCACCGGCATGCTAGGTCTGTCGTGGTCCTCGAGACTGTTAATTAGTTCCACCAAGGTGTCTATTGCTCCCCAAAGGTTACAGATCTGCTTTCATCAGACCCAAGCAGACACCAAGTAGGTCAAGCCACTGCACCTCGACAAGGATACACAGCCTCTTGTTCTAGTAGATGAAAGCTCTAGAGCCGCAGTGGTGTTCTAAAAAGTCCATGAAAAACAGGGTTTGCCTTCATTGCAACTGAAGGCTTAACCTCTTCACTCCGATGACGTATTTTTTGTTTTGTTTCCTCCATATGACAATACTGAGATAGGAAGAGCACCCTTGTACTGACAGAATTATTGGCGGCTCTGACCAAATCCTCTAGTACATACAAAAAAGTCTCTGCTCGTGTGAATATAATGGCAGGTAAGTAGGAGGCATGATGTGCCAGTACACCGTACGTCATCGGAGTTAAGGCATTAAGCATACCACCGCCAGTCCACAAACGTACTGTACCGCGTTTATTTCCACCTGACAAACGTCTCTGACCTCTTTCAGCTCGGTTGCTGGCGGCCATGTGCAGTCAGACTGAATGGTTAACTATACATGTAACCAAGGAGACTTGTTTCTACTGCATAAATAACACTCAATGAATTTCATGCAATCATGACATGGCTTTCAAGTTGTAGGAGCGGCGCAGTCTTATTAGTTAGAGAGAAACCCGCCATAATCCCAGTCTTCTTCAAACCCACTATAATCCCAGTCTTCTTCAAACCAGCCATAATCTGTCTTCAATCCCAGTTCGTCTCTCTCCCCCCAGAATGCCACACAGGCCACGTCTGCGGGTGTCCAACGTGGTGCTACCCACATTTGTCAGGTTGGTTGACGACCCTGACTCGCCTGGTGGGAAGCGGACCATTGTAGAAAATCCCATGCTGACTCTGATGGAGATCATCGCTGAGTACATCAACTTTACGTGGGTAAAATGTGTTTCCAGTCCTATTATAATCACGCAGTTCTTACTCTCTGCAACACATTTCCTGGACTGAGTTGCAAAACGAACTTACTATCATTTCCCTGTCGTAAGTCAGGTTGTGATTTGCAAGAAGGACGTGGAGGCTGTCGAATCTTCTTGTGTCCCCTGGTTTAGCTTTGTAAATAATTCTTTGTTACAAGACGAAAATTACTGCATCTTATGACTTTTTTTTTCAGGAAGATCAGGAAAAGGAGAGCAAAATTGTCACTTGTCTACTTCTTTCCGTTGAAAAAAAAAAAATCTAAATTACAGTAGGGAATCTTACTTTCAGTTAAGTTTGGAAACAAGCAGCCCAGCTTGGCCAGGTCCGACCCGGCCTGACCGTCACACTACGCAGAAGCTAATAACTTTAATCTTATGTGAAGTACAGCTGAAATTCTGCATGTGATTCGTTCAATCAATAAATTTTGTTATCAGCTAAAAACTCACCCATAAAGGCATAATAACCCCTTAGAATCTCTAGCTTTCCAAGGGAGTCTCCAATCGTTGAACTCCTCAGTTACGAAACCAAAATAAAATAGAATCTCCGTCGTAATGCTGTGTTTTTGGCATTAACTCTAGCAATTAAATTTCAGAGATTTTGCCTATAATTTTATATTAAGAGGGAAACTGTGATAACATGATGTTTCCTTGCTCGTCACGCACTCACAAAGCGCACTTTACTGGTACATATGGTGGAGAGCACAGGCTTAGTGTCTAACTGCTTCGCTATCAGATCTCTGCCTTACACTAAATATAGTCATCTGACCATAGTAGGAACTAAACTGCACAAAAAAAAAAATCCTCTTATAAGAGGGGTTAATGTACACTTTTTTCTAATCAGTTGTGCACACTTATCTTTGACCACATGAACATGATCGTCTTTTTTTAAATTTATGCCTTATTTATGCGTTTGACTCTAGGCATAGGCTTAACAACCTGTTCACTGAGGCCCAGGAGTCCTTCTACTATCATAAACCTCCACACGTCACCAATTCGGTGCTAACACATGCTACGGCTGTCTCATGAAGGACTGGTGTAGTGGTATTAGCGGGGGTGTTTTTACAGGTCGGTGGGTCTTATGCTGGATCAGTAAAGTCTGCTTTCAAATAACACGTAGCCTACTTTATTCAGGATGACGCTCGTGACCCCAGAAGATGGTGCGTTTGGACTGAGGCTGCCAAATGGAACGTGGAACGGCATGATTGCTGCCTTGCTACGTGAGGCAAGTAAACATCCAAGATCTCATTCAGTGTTTCCTACACTGAGGAGGGGGGGGGGATATCAGTAATTCAATGGGGGGTTATCTATCTCACAAGATCCTGTCAGTTCTTTACCCTTTCAAGATGCTATGGTATAGTTATAGACCGAAAATGGATTCTTTTCACTGCAAAGTCATGCCCAGAGCTTATCACAGAAGAGAGAACTTTTATGACATGTTTTGGTAGATGTTGGAAGCTTAGTCTGAGACAGTTCATGATGACAATTATTCTTCTAGTCTAACAGAGCATGAAAGAACCACCTCAATGTCGCGCAGAAAATTGAGCGCTGCCCTCAGAATGAAAATCCCACCGGTTTACACTAGTGTAAGGGCGCCAGTTTTACAATCCCTTGTAATGAATATAATCTATCTGAATCTATCTAAATTCCACCACATTAACACCAGTGTAACGGTTGAACTTTGACTATATGAATTTATTTGATGTTTACTGATTTCTGATTACTACCGAGGAAGAAATCCTAGAATTATTAAAGAAGGCCTCGTTAATTGATTACCACTAGGAAGAAATAACAACAGGTAGTAGTACAATTAATTTGGTATGCTGCCACCACCCAGCGATTGCCAGGAAAAAAAAAGTTATTAGTCCCGTACAGTGAAAGAAGGGACAATGAGGCCTAGGAACAGTAACCAGGGTAGCGTGAAAGTATGAAAGCGTGAATTTTATAGATAGTAACATACCTTGCAGGCCACTCGATCTCACAATCAACTTCCCAGAGGAATTTAGTCCAAACACATAAGGAAAATTTAATTAACTATAATTTACTATCCTTAGTATACATAAAATAAAATTAACCTTTGACAAGAAAAAGTAACTAGAATATAGAAATACTTCAGTCTCTGATTCCACCAGATTAACTGAGAGAATTAAAGCTCTCTTTACCACAGATTATAAATCAAACTGTCTCACATATCACGATACAAAACTAATTATTCGAGAGAATACCACCACTGAAGTACCTTGGGCTTTACACTCAACAAGATGTTGATAATACTGCACACAGAAGAATTACTCGCCCGATACATTACTTACATACATTAAGAATACACACAACTCGACCTCTTAACCCTACACGAGGTACACAAGTAAAGAGAAAAAGAATGCTACAAAACTCTGGTGTGACTTGCATAAACCACGGTCTCAAATGGACTCGTAGTATTTTCCCAGGCTCACAACTTGTCACCAAGGATTACTCTAAATTTAGTATATTCACCCCTATTTTCCATGGGTTTACACAATATGACATATCTATGTATATGATCGGTTGCACAAGAATGATTCAATATATAATATCACAGCGCTTGCAATACCCTGCATGTTAGGAAATAAACCAACACTACAAAACACACTCGCTTTTAACTAGAATATTTCACTTTAGGAGAAAAGGCTTTACTAAGTGGACCATACGAATACATAATTGACAACTATGCATAAGAAATGAAACTAAGTGGAACAGTGTAAGGGCTTTGGCAATTAGGACTGCGAGTCTTTCGTAGACGGCAACCCGACCTCATGACGCCACACCAAACCTGTGGACGTCCGTCTGATATGAGACACCAGCTCGAAGTCACATAAAAGTATTGGGGAATATTATCAGGCAACTAATTTATATATATATAGATAGAATGAAAACAAATTATTGAGACGTATGGGGGAAATACAATGAATTTACTCTAGGCCGACCTGTGGACGTCCGTCTGGTATGAGACACCAGCTCGAAGTAAAGGCTTGCGGCAAGAACGTCAGGGAATCCCGCGATGTTCTCACAAACGGTTCTGGCTTCGACTTATTACTCTACAGTTTACTTATTATACAATCATCAAGGGACTTGCAACAAGGAATTTTCTCTCTCCTCTACTTAGATAAAAATGACTTATGATGATTTAAATTTTGTGGCAGTAACATGGGTCTAACAGTTTAAACCGAAGCCTAAACTCACGCGTACACTTAATTATTCCCAGGCATCGCCTTTGTCTGGCCTATGTGATCTAGCGACAGTGAAAAATAAATTAATTTCGCGGCTATCAATGACCATAATCAATAATCAGACTTTACCTAAGCTCATAGACATTATTATTTAGCACAACAAGATGATAAACACAAACTCAACTACAAAATTCTGAATTCCAAGTGTAAATACAACTTATCGCGAACTTTAATCTCGAATTAACTTTCTTCGCCTCTTTATCAAAAACAGACATGAATTTGCGCGTCCAACCCGCTCCACACGGTCTTACATGTTAATAATATTACTCTCCTGTTACACTTTAACTAAGATCAAGCCCCCCAAAAATGAATTTCAAGGTCCACTTCCCATACATTGCATCAATTTAAACAGGGTCCAGAGCTACACTTACACCATACATAAACTAACGTAAATTACATTTATATTACACTTGCATTATACTTATACTAATTTATATTACATTTAAAAGTTATGCTTAAATTACGGCACTACATCAACACTGGACAATATACTGTATCTTCTCTCGGTGTGAGACCCTGACAATGTCTTCACTCCAGCCACGGGCTGAGATCAAGGGTTGCCAGACACTGGTTCAGGAGTGTACATTTCACTGGATGAATTATCTCCCGATACTGCAATAGTGTTGATGAGGATAACATATATAGAATGATGATACGAGTATATTAACCCTTTCACGCGCGGATAAGTTTTGTTAGTTTTTTGTTCTGACACATGGCTCTCTCACCACCACCCCGCCGCCCTTCGCACCAAAATCGTTTATTCTCGGCTTATTTTCACCACCCAAACTTATTTATTTTGCCACATAACTTAAATATTCCTATTCGTCGATGTTTGTTCTACACGATAAGGTAGAAGAAAACAAAAAACACTATATGTACGTTAGGGCACTGTGAATAAACATACAGAAACATTCATCTAACTTCCCAATATCATAACTCCAATGTTTACTAACCTATCTCAACATGTTATCCCATCAATAGAGAGAGAATTTTATTAGCTTTCGAATGGGACAGCTCCCAATTTGAAACGAGGTATGGTTTTGGAGTAATAAGCGAAAAAGTAATATCAATTTCCGACAGACAACAGATTTTTTATTCGGGGAGCTCTAGCGCAGAACTTTTCTTGGCAGTGTTATGTTTTTATTTCATCATCTTATGCGGAATTTTGTGGCCTTTCATTTATGGCCCAGTAGGTTCTCCTACGCCTAATAGTTTTCAAGAAAAATGCAAAAAACTACGGTGTACTCATGCCGTTTTGTGACTATAGAGCTGTTTCCTGCCTCCCTCTAACCTACTACACTGTTTCACTATTTCCTTCCACACTAGGTATTGCAAACTATATTGACATGTGAATACTCACATTTGGTGAAGGGTAGAGGCGGTGTAGTTCCGGGGCCAGGGTTAGAAACAGTAACAAAATCTTTGTTGGCTCAACTGCTGAAAACTGCCACAAATGCTTCACAGACACCTAAATTTCCTATTGCAAACACCAAATCTAATCACAATAGTGCCCCAAATCTCTACATAAGCACTACTGGGATAGTGAAATACGTCATGCTGCTGTGATGCGGGTAATAGAGTGGATTTAAAGGGACAAGGGACTACGCACTCCTCTCCCACTGACGGCTGGTTTGGAACTAAACACCCTGTATGCACTGACACTGGTATTGGGACCCACAGTTGCCAACTCATTACTTTTGATGAGAGCCAGGCAAGCTATGACGCCTCGAAAAATGACGCAAATCGACCGAAAATTTTTTTGGGGCAAATTTTTTTGCCCTACATGACACGTTTGGTGTCATCGGCATCTTCGCGGAAAGACCCATATGACGCCTAACGCATCATCGTGCACGAAAGAGTTAATATTTCAATGAACAATGGTACAACATCAAACTACATGCACATTTCACATTACACTTCCTATTCAAAGTTTTACTAAAATGACGACCAATCACCAAGCTTCAGAGTCCCCACTCCCCGTTCCGGGGGGGCATCAAAGCCCCCACCATTCATCCCTCTCCCGGTGACCCCAGCGAGATGCCTGGAACCACTGCCTGACTCACTTCATTTCTGCAACACTACCGGCCTTTTCTCTTACTTTCTTTTGAGCACCATCTCTCCTCTAAACCTCACCTTCTCTTCCTCACTGAGACTGAACTGCCTGAGATGACTGGTAGCAAGCCCTCCTCTTTATCCTCCTTTCTCTATACTCATTTATAAGCCAAAGGTGGCTGTTGTGTATATGTATGCAACAACATATCTTACTCTCATCTTTGTGAACTTGAAACTTCAGAATTCTCTACTCCCTGGCATTGGCTTTCCTGTCATTCTCTGACTAAATATATCTGTGCTGTTTACTTATCCCCTAATTCTACTGGCTATGAAAAATTCTTTGACCATCTTACTTCTAAGTTGGAACACATACTGTCAATTTATCCTTTCTCTGAAATCTCCATTCTAGGAGATTTCAATGTTCACCATCACATCTGGCTCTCCGCTCCTTTCACCGATCCACCAGGCAAACAAGCCTACATCTTTTCTGTCCTTAACTCGCCGAGTCCCACCTACGTATGATGCACGTCGCTACTTTTTTCCTCGGACAAACCAAACGACGTGCATCGTACGTCACGCAATTGCAAGGCCCATTGTGTGCACATTTTTCAACATTCGCGGGTGATTTTTGGTATGCTTATTGTGGGAGAGCTTCCACTACCTGCTGTCAAGCAGGGATACTGCCTGGCCCCACCTAACCCCCCTTTCCCCTCCCTCCCCCCCAAACTGGGCAGTTCACCTGTTAGCAGCAACCTAGCCAGTAAAGTTATGTTGCCCCACGGTCTCTCCAATGACGAAATTCATGGTGAAAGTGATTCCTGAGGTGGAGGACAAAGAAACAAAGAAGCTACAGGTAGAAACAAATAGAGGTGATGAGGTGGTATTGTCGTAAAGGAAGGTGCCATATACTGGGGTTTTGGGTGAGCGAGCAATGCTTATAAACGCCTATATTATTGTGTGAAAACCAATGTAGACTTGTACTACGCATAAATTCATACCAAATAAATAAAATAAATACGTAATTAAAAGTGGCTTGAATTAGTTAACCCTTCCATAGTTCGTTTTCTTTAGCCAGGTACCCTGAAAAAGAAGGAAAATGTAAGGTTGAGTGACACCTGTATCAACGTTTTTTACCTCAGGATCGCGGTTTCTCTATGAATTTTCGATGTTTCTCACCAAAAGCGAAGGTCTCAGCCAAAAAACAAAAAGTCGAAAGTCGGTCGGGACCTGGGGGTAGGCTGGGTAAAAAACCGGTCGGAACTGGAAGGGTTAAATGACCTAAAGCAGCTTGTACAGCACCCTATTCACATCCCTAACTGCCTTGGAGAGAGTTCCAACGTACTTGACCTCTTCCTTACAACTAATAATTCTGCTTACACTGTTAATCTCTCCTTTCTTTTGGCTTCCACCAATCACAACCTTATCATCTTAACCTGTCCTATCACTCCAGTAAGGCCTGTGCATCCTTCCAATATGCAACCATTGTAGTACTTTGGAACTGCTGATTGGGCGGCCCTTTTTCTTCTATTTTCCCTGGAATGGTTAATGTTTCCATGGCCAAGAACCATGTGAGTTTGCACTGTGCACTATGGAGGTTATTCTCTCAGGCATGGAAGCATACATTGCTTTCTCATATCCTGTGATTAAATTAAAAAAAAAAAAAAACGATTCAATCACACTTGTTCTAATGCTCTCCAAAACAAGGAGAAGGCCTACAAAAGCTGCCAAAGCCCCTGAATCTCATCTCATTTATGTTTCCGCCCAGAATAATATTGTGCTAAGTCTGTTCTTCGCTCTGCTGAAAATAATTTCATTTGTAGTAGTGGGGGCACTCACCATCCACTCACTTGATGCAGTGCTGCTCACAGGTGTCTGCCCTTTCTTCTCCTCCATCCTTCTTTCCTTCCATCCTCTTCTGTCTTTCTTTCCTTCATTCTTTCCATCTTTCTGCCTATGGGTGACTTACGCTCCCACTTCTGTCTTTCTTTCCTTCATTCTTTTCTCTTCATTCTGCCTGTGGGTGACTCTACACTGAGTTACAAGCCAAATGGTTTCCTGTCCACCAGAAAACCATTTACTATGCTGGGTGGTAACCATATAACCAAAATTTGGCACCTGGTGGTTTAGTGGGTAAATATGGCGATCCAATCGGACTGAGCTGGTGAAGGTTTACATCCAAGAGATGGTGCTCATGTATTGCTACTCAGGGATGAGTGAGGCTGGTCACTCTCATCTTAAATGTCAGGACCAACTTGCCTAGCCCCAGGCTTCTATGCTTCTCATGGGGTAACGTAGGACTGGATGATGGATGGATGGATGGACTAAATGCTCTGAATTCTCTAACTCAAAATCTTCCTGCTCCTTCTGACAACTTGCCAAAAACCTTTCTAACAGCTTCATCTTATCATCCTTCTCATCTTTTCCACTCTGATGGCTCTGTAGTTATTTTTTCAAGTGATAAAACAAAACTCTTTGCTCAGACTTTCTCTTCGAGTTCCACCTTAGACGATTCCGGTGCTGTTCCTCCATCACTTCCCCCCTCTGACTTCCTCTTGGCTGATATCAAAATGTCCTCAATTGATGTATATTCTGTCATCACTGGCGTCAATACTATTTGGGCCTGACGGGGTCCCTCCTTTTGGCCTCAACAACTGTGCTTCTGTGCATACACCCTGCCTAAGTAAACTGTTTTGCCTTTGTCTATCAATTTGTAGCTTTCTTCTTGCTGGAAGTTTACTCTCATTCAGCCAGTCCCAAAGAAGGATGACCGTTCCCATTCCCCTAACTATCGCCTAATTGCTTTAACATCCTGTTTTTCAAAAGTTTTCCAGTCTATTCTTAACAAAAAATTCTAAAGCATCATCCATATCGCAACCTTCGTTCTGATCGTCAGTATGGGTTCTGCCGGGGATGCTCCGCTGGTGATCTCATCTACCCTTCAGACTTCTGGTAATCCTCCTTTCGGGACTTTGGCGAAAGCTTTACTTGACATCTCAAAGTCTTTCGATTGAGTCTGGCATAAGTCTTTAATTTCCACACTGCCCTCTCACGGTATCCATCCTTCTATCGGTTCCTTCATCTATAGCTTCCTTTCTGGTCATTCTATAGCTGTTGTTGTAGACGGCCACCATTCTCCTCCTATATCTATCAACAGTGATGTTCCTCAGGACTCTGTCCTATTACCAACTCTCTTCCTTTTTATTCGTCAACAACCTTCTTAGCTGTGCATTTAACCCTATCCAGTCACACACTGATGACGCCACCATTTACCTTTCCATTCACTTTCTGCAGCATCGATCTCAGAAGTTACTTCAACAAACAAGGGGTGACGCTATGGCACACTTGATGTCTAACTTGGCTCATATATATCTCTCTCATTGGGGTAAAAGTCTCCTTGTTGTTTTAACGCATCAAAAACTCAGTTCTTATATCTATCAACCCAACAAAGTCTTCTGAAGGAGTTCCCTCTAATTATTAACAATATCTAACTCAATCCTGCATCATCTTTAAACATACTTAGGGTTTCTGTCTCTCGGAATTTTTCTTAGAAAAATCATATTACCTCTTTTGTAAAATCTTCCAAGAGATTAGGTGTGCTAAGGAAACTCCATATCTTCTTCACCCCGTCACAGTTGTTGACTTATACACAGGTTTTATTTGCCCCTGTGTAAAGTACAACTCTCACGTCAGGGGAGGCTTACCACATACAGCTCTTCTCAAAAAAGTGGAGTCGAAGGCTTTTTGCCTCATGAACTCTTCTATCCTCTCACATCTGATCCAGTTATCTTTTTCGCCAATTGTTCGTAACCATTCTCTCCATATGCCCAGACCATTGCAACACACTCTGCTCAGCTCGATCAGCCATCTCCCACAGAACTCGTTCAGCCTCTGTGTGTTCGCCGCACTTTGCATAATCACCTCTTTTCTGTCGCTACTTCAGTGGTCATTGCTCCTCTGAACTTTCTGCTTGCATCCCTGCACCACCACAGCGGGCACGTAGCACCCATCTAGCAACAGACTCATCCCTTTTTTGTCCTACTCTCTAACGCAAGAGTTAACTTTACTCCCAGTCATTCATGTATGGAACTTGTCAACTAGGGAACTGTTCCCCCTCTGTCTGTATTTCTTATTGCCTGTGGTCCCCAGTCCCCCAGTCTTTTAAACGCAGTGTGTCCAGGCATCTCGAAATGAACAGATATTCAAGCTGACTCTGTTAACATGTTTTTGTTTTTTTCTTGGAGGGGACAGTTTCTGGGCTCCTGGCCTTTGGTTCCTTCTTCCTTACATAAAAAAAATATTAAGTATGATAACCAGTCTCAAACTTCACTGTGAAGGCTGTGCCTGTTTTGTGCAAACAAGTATATCAGTTCGAGAATTACTGGACAGACATATTCGAACGTCATCTCTGTATACCTAGGCTGCTTCCTTCCAAAAAGGGAGGTAGTTGAGACAGGGCGACACGCTCCCAATTTACTCATCCACACACACATTCATTTGCATCTTAGCTCAAAGGGGAGAAGGGACAGATTCCAGTCACACCACACTGCCCGAGGGTAAACTCCACAGTGCAATAAGCAACATCCGCAGCAGGGCCCGACAGCAGAGCTGGTTTACGCCGGCCACATCATAATGGACCTAACCCCTTACCTGCACCTGAAATGATTGTTTGATTTGACCAAATGAGGGAGAATATCCCCTCGGAGCTGCGTCATCATTTATTCATTCACAATTTTCCTCCAATCATGCCTATCACGTGTAGCCACTCTTCCTTCTTCAACAGACATGCCGCTGGCATGCAATGCTGTCTTTGCACTGTCCATGCAACCAATTCGTGGCCTTCCTTACAGCCATACACCTCTCACATCTGATCCAGTTATCTTTTTCGCCAATTGTTCGTAACCATTCTCTCCATATGCCCAGACCATTACAACACACTCTGCTCAGCTCGATCAGCCATCTCCCACAGAACTCGTTATCCTTCGCACTTCCTGATTTCTCACTCAATCCATTCGCGTCACTCCAAACATACTCCTCAAACACCTCATCTTCCTTACATTCAGACTTTTCCTCTCTGCTACACCTATATTCCATGTTTCAGCCCCATATAACGCGGAGTCAGTACCACAACACCTCATACAGCCGTCTCTTTACATCCACTCTAAGGGAACGAAATCTAAATACTTTTTTCATTTTTCCCAACATCTTTCCTACTTCATTCATTCTGAACTTCACTTCTGCATCTATTCTTCTATCCACAGCAACATGTGATCCTAATTACGTAAAACATTCTACCTCCTCAAACAACCCACCATTCAAAACTATATTAACCTTCCTACAATCTACCAACCTCCTACACTTCATTCTCATTTACTCTCAATTTCCTCCTTTCCAACACCCTTCCAAACTCCTCTACCAACTGTCTCAGTCTCTTCTCTGAATCAGACACCAGTGCAGTATCATCTGCAAACAGCAGCTGATTCAGATTCCACTCTGTACCATCAGCATTCACCAGACTCAGACCTCCACCTAACACTCTTGCATTCACCGCCCTTACAACACCATCCATATAAATATTAAACAACCAAGGCTACATCACACATCCCTGACGCAGCCCCACTCTCACGGGAAGCCAATCACTCACAGTATTTCCCACTCTTACACACGCTCTATTATTTACATAAAAACTTTTCACTCCTTTTAGGAACCTATTATTAAGTCCATAAAATCTCCTCCCTATCACTTCTATCATTCGTTTTCTCTACATGATTGAACGCCCAAAACACATCCTTACCTTCCGCTAAATACTTTTCACACACCTGTCTCACACTGATCCACGCATCCACTCGCTCTCCTAAAGCCACACACTGCTCATCACCAATTACTCCCTCTGTACCCTCTCTAACTCTCTTAATATTCTGCCATACACCTTACCCACATAACTCAACAGACTTATACCGCTAAAGCTAGTAAACTCATACTTATCACCCTTACCTTTATACAACAGAACCACACAAGCACTTCCCAAGTCAATTAGCACCATACTTCTCACAAAACACACATTCAATAATCTTACTAACCACTCCACAGTGGTCACTCCACCACCTTTCAGGCATTCCACAGCAACCCCCTCCATACCTGCAGCTTTCCCTGTTTTCATCTCCTTTACTGCCTCCTGCACATCCTCCACTGTGATCAAAGAATCACTCAGCTCTCCCAACACATTTATTCCTTGCACCCTTCCATCTGCCACAATCTCAGCCTCTATATTAAAAAATCTTTTAAAATACTCAGCTTATCTCTTCCTGACTGCATCCATCTCAGTTAACATCCTTCCATCCTCTGCTTTGACTCGCTCTTCCTTCCCAGACTCTCCCTTTCACACCCTTTTCACCTCCTTCCAAAACATTTTCTTATTATGTTCAAAATTCTCAGTCAACCACCAACCCCACCTCTCATCTGCTGCCAATTTAGCATCACGCACAGCCCTTCTCGCCTTATTACTCTTTTCCATATACCTTTCATAATTATGACACATCTTTCCTCTGCAGCCAAACTTCATATGCACGTCTCTTCTCAGCCAAAGCCATACTTGCTTCCTCACACCACCATTCACTTCTCTTTCTTATACCACCACCTACTCGTCTCACACCACACACCTCTTCCGCATGCCCCACCACAGCACTTTTAAACAACTGCCATTCCTTCCCCACACTGCCATTTTCCTAATCTTTCACTGTGTTCCACTCATCTTTCAAGTTCTCCTGATACTCTATCATTTTTTCTCTTTTATCCAACTCACTCACTTTCAAAACTTCCCTGCCACACCTAACTCTCCTAGCTTTCACCCATCCCTTACCTACTCTCAACCTTCCCTCCACCAGGTAGTGGTCAGACATACCTCCACCCTTCCCTCTCAAAACTCTCACATCCAACAATCTTCCCCTTACATTCCTGGACACAACCACATAGTCCATCAATGCTCAGTCAACAACCCTTCCACCCTCCTGTCTCACCCGTGTATAATTATAGATATCTTTCTTCTCAGAGAAAGTATTATCAATCACCATCTCTCACTCAGCACACATCCCTATCATTCGTTCCCCATTTTCATTTCTTCCAGTCACACCATGCATACCACTAACACCTTCAGCTGCTACATTTCCCACTCTAGTATTCAGATTTCCCACTATTACAACATGCACATTTGCTCCAAAACTCTGCAGACACTCTTCAACATCATTCCAGAAAGACTCCCTCTCTTCTGCATGCCTTTCGCTACGAGGCCCATATGCACTCACAAATACCCACAATTCACATTCAAATTTCGCTTTCACTCACATCAGTCTCGATGACACCTCCTTCCATTCTGCCACACGCTGTTGCACTTCCGGGCTCACTAACAAGGCCACACCCTCTCGCCCATCCTCTGTCAGCACCTGACATCCTTCCATTCACACTTCCAAACTTAGACTCACATTTCCCTTTCATTACTGTTTCGCATAGAGCTTACACATCCAACTTTTTTCTCACAAACATTTTCCCAATCTCCCTTTTTAGCCTCAATCGTACTACATCACGCACATTCACAGACCCAATCTTCAGGGTACGGGGATTACTCAATCCTCATTCCCTTCCTAGTCCCTGTCTCATTGTAGGAACTAAAAAACAGAGGAGGGGGTCCCTAGTTCCATCACCCCGCCCCTTTTAGTTGCCTTTTACGACACACAGGGAGTACGGTGGCAGAATTCTTCCTAACACAGCCTGGCTGCAGCGGTAGTACCACTTCACAGTGCGGCCAGATTGCCCCCCCCCCCAGCTCCACATTAAGCCGTTCTCGGTGTTTAGTTTTCCTGTGCAACAGCGTTGAAAATCCTCGCTCGCATCATTAAGTACTAGGGAACATCAGAAAAGACTAATCTTAACTCTGGTGGGAGAGTTTTAGATGCCTTGAGCATATGTACGAAACATACAGCGAAGATGCCTTGTTTTAGGATTCGCTTCATTCATTCTTCCTCGAAACACCGACCGACGGCCAGGCATTGCTGGTGCTCACATATATAATTCCAAGAAAGTCCTTCAGCCTCTAAAAATCTAGTTTTCTTGCAAAATGTTTTCATTTGTAGTTGACTCCAAAAAATGACAGAACGAGAAATTCTTTTTGAAATCTCCACCACTGATGTTTCGTACAAACACAAGAGTTGGGCACCAGCAGCCACGTCAGTTGATCCATTAAACTGAATTTGCCTAAAGATGCCTCTTTCATTTCATCAGTCACATTTTTTATATCTTCAGATACATCTAATATTCGCTAATGAACAGTATCATTTTAGAAGGTTTCTGATGTGGCTTTGTGCTTGGCATCACATTCAATAACAATGCGGGCTATATCTTTACAGCAAGGGACGATTAACTTCTCTCCAATGCTGATTTTGTGTGTGTGTGTGTGTGTAATTCTCGGTGATACCATGTGCGATGCACGTAACGCACATTCATTTTGTTGTCTGAACAGTCCCAAACGATCAAAGCGTGCCCACTTCAGCCCCTCTTCCTTTTGCTTGAAGAAGGCAACACTACTTTTCAGATTCGGATGACAACTGTTGAAATGTCGCTTGAGAAAGTTTGGTACCATGCACTCCAGTGATTGAATTTATTGGCATACAACACACTGTTGAAGTTCACACCCGTTTTTGACGACAGTAGTGAATCCATACTGAATGTAGCTTTCGTCATACGTTTGTTCGCTCGTGAGGCCATAGTGGTATCTGGAACTGTAATAAAACCACTTATAAACCAAAGCCATACATAAAGTCATTGACACAGACACGCAGTTATCATATCGCCACCGTCATAAGCCTACACAATCAAAACACCATCAGGCATTCATATCATCACCGTCGTAAGGTCACACAGTAGAAACACCTCCAGGCAGTCAGAATGTCCAAACACCAAAGTCAAAACACCATCAGGAAGTCATATGATCAACACCGTCGTAAGAAAATGTTATGCAGGTACCTTATTTAGGTTAACAAAATACATTTGGAGACAGTGGGGCAACAAATACGTGCATCAGTTGCGGCGCCTGACTAATAAGACAGCACACTCACCCTCGTTCACGGCTGCCGTCTGAACTGAACCTACTTGATAAGCGCATCCATAACTTTCTCTCTCTCTCTCTCTCTCTCTCTCTCTCTCTCTCTCTCTCTCTCTCTCTCTCTTTCTCAGCAGATTTTAATACATTTTCGTCAGCCATCTTAATACCCCTGGAAACCCTCCTGTGAACTCCTGGTTGACAACCCCTGGCCTATCAATATATCAGGGAGCCTACTAGATTTGGTTTTATCTTAACAGAGAAGACATCATTGGTGATACAGAAGCTCACGGACGACTTGGTAATTCTGACCCTGAAGATATTAAGTTCAAATGTAGTTGGAATGACCCCCCTGGGGGTAAGGGGGTTTCAAAAATACTCCCCCAATAGCCCTGCTTGTCGTATGAGGCTACTAAAATGGTTGGTGGTGGGTTAGTGCCCCACCCCGTAAGAAGGACTAACTAAACAAGCGAATACAGCGCCTCGGACCAGGGCGGACCATACGTTGACGACCAGGGAATGGACAAAGGACATTTTAAGGACTGGAATGTGTAATATGAGAGGAGTGAAGGATGAAGTGAAAGAGAGAGAGATTGTTCAGATGCTTGAGGATGCAAGAGTGGATGTATGTGGATTGACTGAAACTAAATGGGAAGGTGAAAGGGTGAGAGAATTGGAGTATGGTTTAGGAATAAGTGCAGGAGTTACTGAGAATGAGAGGGCAAGAGAGGGAGTATGTCTGATGATAACCAAGAAGTGGAAGGAGAATATAAGAGAGTATGGAACAGTGATTACAAAGATTGTATGGGTGAGGATGAAAGTAGGTATACAAGCTTGGGCGATTGTATGTGTGTATGTGCCGACAGAGGACCGAGTGGAAAGAGTGAAAGATGAGTTTTGGGCAAGTGTAGAAGCATGTATGGACAAGTTTGAGAGAAGCGAGAGAGTGTATTTGATTGGAGACATGAATGGCAAAGTTGGGAATGTACGAGTGGATGGAGTGGTTGGTCAGTGGGGTGTGCCAGCTGAGGTGGATGGGATTGGTAGTGCCTTGGTGGACATCTGTGCCAGTAAGGGGTTGACAATAGCCAACACCTTGTGGCATAAGATGATTCATAGGTATACGTGGAGAGTCATGAGGAGGAAGGACGGTGTACTGTTGAATGAAAGGCAGTGATAGATTACGTGCGTGTGGATGAGCGAATGAGAAGACAAGTGTTGGATGCAAGAGTGTGGAGAGGGTGAGGGAATGAAATCTCGGACCATCACTTAGTGATGGCCAAGGTACGGCTGCAAAGAAAGTGGGTGAAGAGACGAAGGGGATGACAGGAGGAAACAGCTCCTGTGAGAAGAGTGGAGAAGTTGCAAGAGGGTGAGAAAATGGCAGAGTATAAGAGCATAGTAGAAGAAAGATTGGGAAGTTTTGAGTTAGAGCAGATGGAAGGGGTGGAGGAAGTATGCAAGATATTCACGAAGAGATAGGCACAGCGTGCAAGGTGGTTTGTGAGTGAGAAGGAGATGCGGGGGTGTGCAAGGGACAGCTTGGTGGAATGATGAGGTGAAACGAACTGTGGAACAAAAGAAGAAGGCATATAGTGAATGGCTAGCGAGCAGAGGTAGGGGAGAAGATGAGGGAGAGAAGAGAGAGGAATATGTGAGCTGGAGAAGGGAGGTGAAGAGAGTGGTGAAGGAGAGTAAGAAGAGAATGGATGAGGAGTTTGGGAGGAATCTGAGTGTGAAATGGAGGGAGAATAAGAAATTATTTTGGAAGGAGGTTAAGAAAGTAAGACAGTGTGAAAGGCGATATAGTAAGGGAGTGAAGGATAGGAATACTAGATTGCTGGTGGAGAAGAGAGAGAAAATGAGGAGATGGAAGGAGCACTTTGAGGATTTGTTGAATGGTAAAAGTGGGAGCAGTGCAAGTATAAGTGGTTGGGGAATGGCTGGGAGAAGAAGAGGTGAGAGGAGGGAGGAAGAGATCAGTAGGGTGGAAGTAGTGGAAGCATTGAAGAAGATCAAGATGGGAAAGGCCCCAGGAATTGATGGAGTGTGTGGTGAAATGCTGAAGTATGGGGGTGAGATTGTTGTGGAATGGATATGGAAGTTGTGTAGATTGGCTTGGGAAGAGGGAAGGGTTCCAGAGGACTGGAAATCAGGTATAAATGTTTTTTTTTATTACAAAGGAAGAGGAGGGAGAGAAGTTGTTGTAACCATAGGGGTATTTGCCTTCTTAGTGTGACTGGAAAAATATATGGTAGAATACTTATTGATAGGGTTAGGCATATAACTGAGGAGCTAGCTGGAGAAGAACAAGGGGGATTTAAGAAGGGAAAAGGGTGTATAGATCAGATATTTATTCTAAGATGTTTATTGGAAAAGTATCTAGAGAAGGGAAAGAAAGTGTATGCTGCCTTCATGGACTTGGAGAAAGCATATGACAGAGTATATAAGCAAGGTATGTGGAGGGTATTAACCCTTTAACCGCGGGGTTGTCGGAGGCGCGCCGTGCCCATCCCGCAGGGCAAATCTGCACTCTGACTGACTTTTTAAAAATATATGCCAAAAGTCAGTTATTAGTCCTAGAATATTGTAATTACATATGCTTATGGCACATACCTTCAGCTTTCTCCTGGGATGTTTTATTAGCACTCGTCGACTATCGTAGGACTTGTGGAGACTGCTGAAGTTATGTAACTAAGTCTCCACTTTACACTTCTCAACATCCAGTAATATGAATATCACTGCCTGATATTAACACTAGAAACACTGTTCAATGATTTCCAAGTAGTTTGGAATCCATACTCCAAAAAAAGAAACACTGTGAAAGCAATGTAAAATACGAGCACGTACGAGCCTCCCACTCGCACTAATTCGCCGCTCGTATTGTCATTTCTTATTCATATACACACTCACACTTTATTATTTCTAGTACTTTATTACACTTATATATATCTACAGTCCTTTACCCTTCCCACACGATGTTTAGTAGGGGTAGAGGTCACAGGGCCCTTTATAATGGGCGCAAAAGCAGCAGAAACGGAGGGGCACGACTACGATGTGCCTCCACGTTGAAGGACGGCAGTGAACTGAGATACACGTATCTCGGTAGCCAAGAGTTGAAAATGTCAGCTGCTAATGTATATGCTAAGAAATAAGTCGTAGGAAATCTAGACAATACATAATAAATTAGGTAGTTCCAGGTGAATATAAATATCACTCAGGCTTCTCCCTTCCTTTCTTATATACATTTATATTACGAGAGTAGCTCATATGGCATATTTCACAGGAAAAAAAAGCAGGGGAAATTAGCGAACGAGTGCAGGTTGGAT